>CAIGRP010116429.1:0-38731 GCA_903798385.1 Fraxinus cuspidata
ATTTCTTAAAACAGCATTCTTTTTCAATTCCTGCCTTGACAATTCTGATATTCCTACTGGGGTATTCACTATGAACTGGACGAAGTACAATTAGATTAGTAGCTGTGAAGATCTTGATCTGTATGTGCTAATATATTAATCCTTGATATGAATAGCCGTTGTGATGCATTATTTAGGGAGGGATTAGTAGCACTAGTCTTATTTATAATTTCTGTTGGTACATCACTCTGTTTTCTTGTTTTAGGTTATAATTTGGTCCTTGTTTGTTTCCAATTTCTTCATTCTATACAATTGGAAAGATTGAGACAGTTGCAAACTTTAAATGTTTTTTGTGGTTGTCTTGACTTCAAGCTCTCTAAATGAGTTGTGGTACTACTACACTACTTATTATACCTTTAAATGATCCAACAATGCACACGAGATCAGTCTCCATCTCGAATTAATAATCATCTTTTTGTTCTCAAACCTGCCTTTTACAGGCTAATTTTCATCAAAATTCTCCTTTGGGTTGCCTATCCACATAGTTCTAGAGATCTACTATATAACATGGATGAGATGAGACTGTTGAAGTCACCATCCTTACAAGTTGAGGCTATTGTAAATTCTAAATTGTTGCTGTAAAATGCGACATGTAAGTTTATAATTGCTTATCAACTGATATACTTCGGAGCAAGAGCATTTTATGTATGTAGCATTTCGAATGTGTTCTTTGTGGTGGAAATGTTTGTCTAATGGATAGAAGGTTTCTTGTGGTTTGATTCATATAGGTATAATGGAATCTTCTGAGCTGGTTTGCCTTTGTGAAGAGAGTGCAATAACTGCCACTCGTAACACTTGTTTGTGTATGTTGGTTACAGGTACTGATTATGCCTTCAAGAGAAGTAGCAACAGTGCATTCTCTGGAACGGGATTCTCAAGCTTGTAAGATTGCAAGATCTGGTGACAATGTCACAGTCAATTTACAGGGTATTGAGAGCAATCGTGTGACAGCTGGGGGTGTCTTATGTCACCCTAATTTCCCGGTTCGCGGCTCAAACCACTTGGAACTGAAGATTCTTGTGCTCGATATTAAGATTCCTATTCTAATTGGTTCTCAGGTTTCACTCTTAGTGGAAATAATTTTTATTTATTTTGTGATCATGTTATTTAGGAGCATACTATCGCAATATCTACTAAAATTTGCAGTTGGAATTACACATACACCACGCAAAAGAGGCTGCAAGAGTTGTGAAGATATTGTCCCTGCTTGATCCAAAGACCGGGAAGGTTACCAAAAAGTCCCCAAGGTGTATATTAGCAAAGCAAAACGCTGTAGTTGAGGTTTGAATTCTTTCAGTTTATGTGGTTTTTTCTTCCTTTTTCTGTGTTTTGCTTCCTTTTTTATCTGTACTAGTGCTCTCTAGTAGCCGACTTAAGTGTGTATTTCTGTTACCTTAGGTTGTTCTGCAAGGATCGGTTTGTGTAGAGGAGTACGCAAAATCCAGAGCTCTGGGACGGGTGTCACTTAGATCATCAGGAAGAACTGTGGCGCTTGGTCTTGTAACCCAAATAATGAAGACCCAAAAATAATTTCGATAGGAGAAAATTTGCATTGTTGCAATCAACAAATTGTGAAAGATCTGTATTCATATGCCTTACCATCCATTTTGATATAGAGGTGGGCGGCATCATAGTTTTATTTTAACTGTGTAATGTATAAGTGATTCACTCTGGTGTAAATTATGAAATTAAATTTGATGAAAGAGTTTATTCAAATATTTTCCTTTTCCTGTTGGTGACATGGGGATGAATCCACCTTTTGCCAAAAGCATGGAATTTACTAAGGGAAAATTAGGCTGAGTCCTTGGTTTTACTCCTTATTTGAAAATACGAGGGTTGAATAAGTATTTTTACTCCCTCTTGACCTAGATTTTGTACGAAGACCGTCGTATGTGCTAATTTAATGGAAGGTTGGTGATAAGAATTCGATGAAAAAAGGTTGACCCATAAACGTGAGGGGATGATGGATCCCACCACGATTGTCTAAGTTAGAAAAACTTAGGGAGTAGGTTGGCCTAGCATCGGATGGGATGTCATTCATGATAGGTCATGAGAAAATTTCAATGTAGTTTTGCCCGACATGGAAAAACTATTTCATGTCGTGCCTGGCTCGAGGCTTAGCAACAATCTCGGACTGCTAGCTTGACGATGACATTCTTAGGCCTTCACATCCTACCGTTCAATGCTTAGATTTCGTTTGAATCTTTCTTAAAGCAAACAGTCTGCAATGCTTGACCACTTTTAGGCGTAATTCTTGAATGTAGAGCTCAAACTTTGATCAAGTCTACTAATCAAAGATATACAGCACCTAAATTCAAACAATCCGATAATCAACGTGACCAAGGGAAAGAATTTGAACTAAATCTATTACCTTTCTGAACAAAAATCAAAACATACATCCATTGGCAAGATCTGGATCAAGAAAAGTTAATAAAACAGGTGTAACTTTAGTAGCAATCTGATATTAACAGAAAAAATAATGTTGAATTTTATCAACTATTATCGACCCTTTAAACTGATATCCGACGTGCTCCTAGAAATGGACGAGAGTAGAATATTTCGTATATCTTCTAATGTCGGAAGTTCAGATTCAATATTCTGATGATAATAAAACCATCCTTCAGGTGAATGCATATCAATAAGCATGCCAATTGTCACTTCTTCAGATTCCGCTCTTTGCACTTGCAGTTTCTTCAAGATTAGTCTCATTGAAGGACGTGCATTTGGATCTGGATTCACGCACCATAAGGCCAAGCGCAACACGTTTTCAACTTCCAGTTGGTCGAATTTGCCGTTTCTCTTCGGCCTCTCATCTAATGCATTGATCAGTTCCCCTCTTTCCATTAGCCCATAAACCCACTCAACCAGGGTTTGCTTCCCTTCTTATATTGGTTTCCGCCCGCATTCCACCTCTAAAACCAACACCCCAAAACCAAAAACATCAGTTTGAGCTGAAGGGCGTCCAGTATGAACCAGTTCTGGTGCCATGTAGCCCACGGTGCCTACAACTTGGGTCGTGCTAGCCAATTGTCCATGATGGTGCATTCTAGCCAAGCCAAAATCTGCCAGTTTTGGATTCACGTCCTGGTCTACTAACACATTGCTTGCATGTCTCTATGCAGCACCGTAGATTCCCACCCCTCGTGCAAATAAAAGACCCCGGACGCCACATCTTTTAACAACGCCATCCTGTGTTCCCAATTCAGCACCACATTTCATCCACAATCAAAAAGCCATTTATCCAAACTTCCATTTTCCATATAATCGTATATCAAAAGTAGGCTTCTTTTCTCTGTGTTACACCAACCTCTCTATGACACCAAACTTCTATGCTTCAATCTACCTAAACTTGATATTTCAGCCAAGAAATCTCTCATTCCACGCTCATTTTCAAGTGAAAATCGCTTCACAGCCACTTCTATTCCTCCTGCCAATACCCCTTTAAAGACTTGCCCATTTCCTCCACAGCCGATTACATTTTCCTTCGCAAAACCTTTTGTTGCAGAATAAATTTCTTGATAATCCATGCGATGAGGCCAGTACTTCAATTCCCATTCTTCGAGTTCTTTGCCCTTTCCGTTTTTCCTTCTCCGTAGCAAAAACACGTAAATTGTGACTGCACATAGAATAATGAAAACACTGCCCACAGTAATCCCTGCAATAAAGCCTTTGGAACGAAAAAAGGAAGCCTTTGAAGCAACAAAAGATGGTAGATCTTCAGTGACTAAAGCATCACCAATGGAAAAATTGGAAGTGCTAAAGCTCCATGACAGAATCCTATGACTTTCAACTAATGCTCCAGTGGCTGCACAAAATCCGACATACATTTGACCCAGCAAAACGTCTGATATGTCTACTGGATAATCAATCAACGGCCTAATAGGCTTGTCCATACCTACAGGTGCCATAGTAACATTTACTCGAGAATCCATATAATCAATCCAAACTTGAATGATGTCTCCATTGTTCAACCTCAAAGGGCGAAATTCCAATCCAACATCATACTCATTATCATAATCTTCATCATTTCCAACCCAGTATCCAGCCTCATGCATTTCTTCAAAAGTGAGAGAATTCACATTGATACCAACATGATTATCATTAGGATCATTGAATTCTTGGTTCTTGAACACATCAAACTTGATGGCAAAGACATGGTTGTTTAAGTTACCATTATTCGTGAAATTGAGCAGGCCAAGGTGCTGAGCTGAATTCATGCCATTTATGCCAGTCGATGGCGTGAAAAGGAAGGCAAAGCCATGTCCAGGGAGGCGGTTAGGATATGGAGAGATGGAGAAGATGAAGGAAGTTGAGAAAGGGAGGAGTTGGGATGAGTTTGAAGGTCTAGTAGGGATTGATTGAGGATAAAGGGCTCTTCCAATGGAGAAGTTTTTATCAGTTGTAAGAGTGAGAATTGACGATTCAATGGTGGCATTGCCATAGAGATTAACAGAAGAGGAATTGAAAGATTTGAAGATAAATTCAAGGGATGAGATGTATCGGAAGAGAGAGAAGTAGATGAAGAGAAAGAAACCTTTGGAATCCATTGGAGATTTTCAGATATTTTATTGGTTGGTGTTGTTAGGGACAGTATCTGCAAATGGAATGAAATTCATAATTTGCGAGAAAATTTTTCTACGCCCACAAAAGTTGATTGTTTGACAAATGATCTATCAATGATGGGAAAGTCAGAAGGATTCAATTCGCTTTTTTGAGTTTCTTGAATCTTGATCACTGTATGAAGATGGAGACATGTTCTCATATTGTGTGCTACTGTGCTTCATTGAAAAGGCCAGTTTGTTTTTTTACTTTTTTGTTATTTGTTTGAACAGGAATTTTCAATTAGTAAAAGGTCATAAAAAAGATTATCTATTTTTTTTTGGCATTCTACTTCGTCAATAATTATGTTTCAACAACAATAGTCGACGTGAGTTTTCCTCAACAGATTTCCAAGTTACTTTACAGAAACCCCAAAAATTCAAAAGTTACTTCTCCAAAAAAAAATTAAAAAAAAAAAAATTTAGGCATTTAAGAACAGTTTCTAAAAAATTGTGCAGCAAAAAAATCAGCACATGCCATTAAGATGATGAGATTATACAACTATGTAAGTGGGATAAGTTCAATGAACTGCCCTAAACAATCAAAACCAACAAAAAGATACAACCAGATTTCTCTTTTCATCTGAAAAAATTTATATCTTTACCATCTTTGGCTGCATAATTTGTTCAGATGTCCCTTTTGTGAAGGAAGAACTCCTTGAATACTTGCCAGCCGACAGGACTGTTCTGAAAACAGTTTATATGTTGAAGGCCTCTTCCACGGAACAATCCCAAAATCATCGTTGAACTCTTCCATCCCTTCGACCCAGAACTGCCAGACTAAAGTTCCAGCACCAGATTTGTTTCGTTTTGAAGACTTGTATATGATATCAAGAATAACTTTGTAGAATTTGTCTCGTTGTGAAGGGTTGAATCCTCTGTTCTCGGTAGACAATCCAAATTCAGTGAACATTACGGGCTTTTTCAGTTCTTTGTCACCATCGTCAATGTGTGAAAGCATCCACTTGGAGACAAATTTAAGTTGGTATCCAAAATCTTGATTATGAGACCTACCAAAAGAAATAGATTTAACATTTAGTTGGGTTATTCACCCAAAAGTAGAAGAATGCAACAGATCATGTTTGACTAGGCATAAATGTAACTTAAACTTGACTTCCAATAAATTTTTGTTTCTAAACATGTTTGCACATGTTGCTTTGCTTTGTAACAGTAGGGTTGGGAATATTTCAAAATAATGAACTTATGTTCAGCTTTGACCATTAAATGAATTAACGGAAAAATTAACTTACAAGCAATTTCTGTAGGCTAATCCCGACAGGCTAAGTTCACAAGCTATTTACAGTTCATCAAGGTAAGAGAACAATCACAGCCACTTGGCATTGAAATCAAAGAGAAAAATAGCTTGCTTTTTTCTTCTTCCTTCTTGCTGAAATTTTCAGTAGTAAAATGGTAGTAAAAGCAATTAATTTCCGAAATGTAATTAATAATAACAAACTTCACTTTTTCAGTATCACATTGTGCCATTCTTTAATGTTCTCCTTTCATTTTTATTTTGTTTGTCTGACTTCCAAAATTGAATCTCTGGTCTTTGGGGGTCTAAAGTATTATGATATCAGAATTATAAGCTTCATGGATCAAAAAGTCGAGCAAACAGAGCAGATTATGCAGTAACCAATAATATGATTAGATAATTAATAGACAAACAGCTCACCAGTGATCAGGGTATATATGAACTGATGCAAAATCAATAGTTGAGATCTTTGAGTTGCGAATGAAATCAGATCCAAGATCAGCTGCCCAGAACTCAGGATTCACAGTTGACTTTTTGGGATTTTTTGGACCATAGAATCCTTCAAGGCCCACAGTCAGCAAATGTTTATTGTCAATTAATTTGATAAAAGTAGACATTTCTTCGATCCAATCCTGCAATTTTACCAATTACATACCACATCAAGGGAAAAAAAAAAAAAATAAGAAGAAGAGAAGAAAATCAAACTACAAGAAATATCCTTCCCATTCAAGCAAACCAGACTAGTTGAACAGACAGTGAAACCAAAAGGATCTGGATTTTTATTCGATTATGCATAAAAAGATATTTAAAGAGTGTTCCACCATTAAAAAAAATATAGAGACAGGCTATATGCAAAATGAGAGCTTGGCAAAGAGTTACATGTTGAAAAATTGAGTTTGGAGGCTGTAATTTTATATGTAGAAGAAGAGAGACCACAAAATATGGATTACCATTCACATACTTGTACCTATGGCACTGCCTGTCTTGCCAATGTTGGTTTTTAGAGTAAAACACAAAAGTTAAAAATTATTAGTTATTGAAGAAATTAGCATTGTCTTGAACACAGTTTCAAGTCCAAAGTTGTATTTATTTGATTTCCAAAAGGTAAAAGTAAAATAAAGTTAAAAGAATATAATACTCAAAAATCTTATATGTTCCTCATATACATTCTTGGGCTGTAATGGGATAGTAAGTTTGAGACTTACTTGGAGTGTGTCACCAGAAGCATCAGTCATACAGCGGGGTTCGTTAATCAATTCCCACGCAAAGATTGTTGGATCATCCCTGTACTGAATCCCAGTGTATGTGTTCCTCCTCGTTAGCACCATCTGCCAAATAAGATGTAATTATTTCATGAAAGAGACTGCATTTTCTGCTCTTTGAAGTCACATTTTAGTTATGGGTAAAAAGAACAAAAGGAAGCCAAGAAGTATTCTCTTTCCTTCTTCTTTTTATTCCCATATGAAAAGAGAAAAATGGAGGAAAAGCAACAATAGTTTCTTCTCTCTTTTCTTCCAGAACTTCGTCATTGTTTTCTTTACTCAGGAAATCAAATAAAGCTACATCAATAATTCCTGCATGACATCTTCCAGTGCTCGATTATTATGCTGATCATGCAAATGTAACAAGGTAAACCTATATATAACATTTTAGAGTGGAAGTTCAAAATCTTGGAAAAGCAATGGAATTAGCATGGCATTTAAACAACTCTAATGGAGTTTAATCAACTTATTTTCATGCCATCAATATTTTGTAAGCCTGTGTAAAGTGACAATTTAAAGCAGGCCAACAAATAAACCCTTATTGCCAAGTTGGAAAACTTAGTTTGGTTTCCCTGTACTTCTATGATGATGAAGCATGTGCATGTTGTATAATTTACCGCGTCGATCTTCAATGTCTTCAAAATATGAAGCAAATGGTTTATCACAATGAATGCATAAAAAGTGCATAAGAATGACTATATTGATAAGGTTAGTTTTGGAGAGAACAGTTGGAGTTAACTCCAAGAAGGTGGAAATTAACTTGGGAAATTCAACTCGGGAAACAGAGTACTAATCATGTACTTTCAAATCTCCAACAACTTAAGGCTTGGAGTATCGTCTAATAACTAAATAAACATTTTATTCCATCATACTTATCTCAAAGTCATTCTGATTTTAGTAGTATCTAAAAAGGACCACGTTTAGGAACTCCGCAAATTATTTTGTCCTTATGTTGCAAAGATTATGAATACAAGTCCTTTGTACTGATGCAGAGAAGAAAATAACGAACTTCTTCAGTTTGAGGTTTGAAAAACTAAATAAATAAATCAATAATAATAAGAGAAAATGAGTTTCCAGGCAAACATTCAATGGATATATATATGCCCAACAACCATTTTCTAGAAAATATGATGGATGAATTGGTCAAAGGGTGTTAAGGAAACAGCCATAGGAATTTGTCATTGCCAAGAGAAATACATGTTCCATCTCTTGTCTTTTCTCATTTGAATGACCGCACACATGTTTTATGATAATAAAAAAAACATTTCAATAGCAAGATCACATAGACCAACATGGCTGATGTCTTTATATGCAGCAAGAGTCGTCTTGCTAGCCTGACAACTTTGAAATTAAGTAAAAAGTTGACAGGAATAGGCAAACATAAACATCCAAAAATTTGTAGCCTTGTGATAAAACACAGATCGTCATGCTCCAAAATTTGGAAAGAAAACTATAAGTCCTCAGAATATGATGCATGCTCTTTTGCAAGCAGCCCAACAAGACAAAAATAAAATCTTGATTGGCATTTTAGAGATAATATTTGATGCTTGATGTCACACCCAAGATGACTATAAAGATTGCTCAAAAAGTTAAGATAATAAGATTACCTTAACATAAGTTTTGAAATAATGCCGAATGGACGGATCATAGAAGAATGAATCATTAGAAGAGCTTAAACCAACACCCTCTTCCCATGCCCACTTAACGTACTGAGTCTTTCCACCATATGCTTGCAAGTTGTTAACTAAACTCAGTATTAGCCTTATTCCATTTTGTCTGGCTTCTGCAATTACATGATCCAAAGCCTGCCATGGTACGTACGAGCATTAAATTATAAGTGTCAAATAAGGAAAATTAGTAAATGAGTTTTCAAAAGGGACAATCAGACTCAATTAATGCCATTTACAGTTAAAAACAGAAAAAGACCAACTGATTTAACAATTGGCGGGGCAATTACTGTGAATCAGCCAAAAACTACACACTTGATCAGGCGAAAACACACACAAACACACAATCATGATATCAGCCAGTTCTTGGGAGATCAATATATTCTTGAAATTTCAATATAGAGAGTTAAAATCAAGAACAGTTGAATACATAGAAACAAAGCTAAACCAATCAAACCTAAATCTATGGTTACATTGGCTTGAACAGTTAATAATCCAACCCACAGCTATTAAATGATTGGTAAGTGTTAAGGGATAGAATCTCAAATAAACCAACTTATAAAAAATTGGGTTACTCCTCTTAACAAGGTTGACATTTTAAGATAGAACTCCAATTCTTAACATGGAATCAGAGCTCATTAAGCTCTAACGACTAATTCGACCCGATTAAGACTCCAAAAGTGAGCATACGAATTTCAAGATTAGTCTGCTCAAACGAACCACCATCTTGTGGGGGTATGTTAACGGATAGAATCCCACGTCGAATAAAAATGTAAACATAAATCAACTTATAAAAAATTGAGTTATTCCTCTTAACAAGGTTGACATTTTAAGATGGAACCCAAATTCTTAATTGTCAGACATTGACCCATCATAAAAATCCCAAAATTCCTTAACATATTTAAGTTATATTACAAAAAAATAATAATAATAATAATAAAATTGAAACCTGTGACTATACCATGGGAGGTCAAAATCTCGAATCACTTTTAGAAGGAAAAGAGTATAGTACAAAAAGAAACATTTAACCATACAGTGATTATGCTAAAAACAGAATTAGATTGAGTTATACAGTAAACAATCTATCATAGAAATTCTAAAAATCCAGCATATATTTAAGATTGAGTGAAGCAATACGAAACCTTTAACTTATACCAAAGAAATAAGGTCAAAATCTTGAAAACGCTTTAGCCGCAGAAACAAAATTCGCTTACTCTGAATACTTTTTCATCAAATCTACCAGGAGAAATCTGGAGAGCATTGTATCCACCATCATTGAAAGCCCAGGTTCTACACACAGTGAGGCCCATCTTTGCACCAGCTTGCAGCATTGCTCTGATTCTGGGTTTGGTGGATTCATCCACAGCATGGTCCATCATCCAGTAAGAATTCCATCCATTAAAATAGAAAGGTCTACCATCCGCTATGAACTGAGTCCCATTCCTCTCCACAAAACTCAAAGTTGTTTCTTCATTATAACTGATCCATAGGTCCCCAAAAGACATGTATATAAAAGCAAAACAGGATGCAAAACCAATTATCGGATAGAACAGCCCATTTCCTCCTTGCGTTCTGCTTGAAGGTGATTTAGCCATCAAATGGGGTTGGTTGATTTGGATCTATTGAGCTTCCGAAATCTTTGGGTTCGTGGAAAAGGATAAGAATTTAAGGGCACCTTTAGATCCCCTTCTCCAAAAGGTATGCAAAAACTCACTTCAAAGACAGCCAAAGTCCAAGAATCATCAATGAGGCCTCAAAATTTAGTTAATATATGAAACAGCGTCTTGTGGCTTCGTGACTTGTGCTGAAGAAGATGATTTGGGAGGTGATCCTCTTATGTGTTTATATATTGGGTCCCTATTATAATGGAAATCATATACGTTAACGAGGGAACAGGGGGAAATTTTATGGTGGAAATGAAAGAGATGATACCAAATGAAAGAATAATAAAAACATTGCCACCAAGTTGGTTATATTGTCATCACAATTTTTTATTTGATTCGTCACAATTTAATTGTAATTAAACTATTTAATCTCTGTTTATTGTAAAATTATTTTCTTAATATCTTTTTTTGTCGAATTCTTATCTTCTACATTTCACTAATTAAGCCCCTGTTTGACACCCATTTTTTTCTAATTTTTTTCTTTTTTTCATTTCAACCACACATTCTATCAATAAAATAATATTATACATAAACAAAAAAATTCTCCTTACTTTTTAACCATATAATTTTCCATCAATCACCATTCCAAAAATTATTTTTCAAACAAAATGGGTGTCAAACGGTATAATTCGTCTTGTCCTTAATGATAATTTATTTCAAAATATTTTGTTTTCATATTTTGACTTGAGAAGAAAATAGTTTTTCTCACTTTTTATTTATTTTTTTTAAAAAATATTTATTTGTTTTGAAATAAGAGGCGTTGCGGCGCCTGGAGTCGTGGTGTTGCCCTATCTGTTTCGTTTTTGTGCAATTTTTTCTGTTCTACTCCTTTTTGGTATTTTACTTCAACTACAAATGTACTATAATGGTTTGAAAGTCTCCTATTTGTTCTCTGTATATAGTTGGCTCTTCATTATGATTTAAAAAAGAGGTTAGAAATATTGTAAAAGCATAATCTTTGTATTCATTCTCGGCAAATTATTTTTTCTTGTGATTAATTACTTCATATTGTAACTTAATCTCTTATTTTTTTCCATAAACTTAGTATTGGATTAATCTAGTACTATCTCCGCTTTTCACAACAAACTAGTATCAGAGCATTCCAGTCCATAACAATTGGTATCAAAGCTTTTGGTATTAGAATTTTCGGGAAGATCGAGATTCTTCGTGATAGCAACAATGAAGTATAACATTTCGTTATTAGATCACAATATAAGATTTTATTTGTGACAGGTAAATATGCGAGCAATACTCGCTTAAATGGATTTCGACGATACGTTATTGGAATTTGATAAGTTGCCAACAACTTAGTCTATGAAGGAGAAACAAAGGAATCGAAAGGCCTATCTCAAATGCATTTTCATCTTTCAAATAATATTTTTCACGACGTTTTGAAGGAGAATTCAGTTCAATGAAAAATAAATTATTTTTGCTCATTTAAACTGACTTTTGGACATAAAACTATCATTAAATACAAAATGTGTTAATTAATGAAAAGTTTCAGAATAAGAATGATATGAAAAACTGTTAATGATATAAGTACTACACAATGAGCAAAGATTAAAACCTCAAATACAATTAAAATGTGTGTGAATATAATACAAATTCAAGAAATTTTCATGGAATTTTTAATGATGTAGGTAGGTGGAATGTTGTTTTCAAATATTGCCAAATTTGATCTGAGCTCATTATATAATGTATTAAAAAAATGAGAGTCAAACTCCATCCGACTGCCCTTTATCCATCTATAATTCTTTATCATGCCAATTTCACCCTTGTAAAAAGTGCAATATTTTATGATGCATTGGTGTTTATTTAAATTTTTTTACGTAACGTAAGTAAGATATTTAAAATTAATAAGATAAACATGGTATCTATCAAAGTTGAAAATATTTTTATGTCTTGAACTTAAGTAGGTCGAAAATTGTACAAAATCAATGTCGGTTTTGTGAAATCTTCTACCAAAGGTTGATACCATTTGATAACGATTTACATAGACAATTTTAATGATTTTAACATTCTTGAAATTTAATTGCTTAACCCAACGATGATAGATTATACCGCCTTTTTCTCCCCAAAAAGTGAGCATTCTAATTGCAATGAGAAAAATGAACAATTACGAGCACTTCCTTTAATTCGATTATTATATAAATAAACTGTAAATATCAATATTGTTAATCATTCAATTTCCCAAAAAAGGAAAGAGGGTAGTATCTTTGAATTCTTGAGGTCCTAGGCTTAGGTGCTGATAAACCATACTTGGAATATTCCAATCTTGATGAACAATTACCAACTTCAGCAAAATGACAAGTAATGCAAAATCACTATAATATAAAAGAGCCAAAGAATTAGGAGCTACGGGTCGCGATTTTCCATCGTCGACATAATTCAGTTTTTTTTTTTTTCGCCTATCAACATTCCCACCCCACCCCACCCCACTCCGTCATTTTTCTCCATTTTCCCCCTCAATCAACCATACCCCTTTACTCCTCCATTCCCCCACAGTGACGTGTAAGATTTCTCATTTCTTCTTCTTCTATCTTTTGAATTTTTCTATCTCTACGTTCTTCTCTCTATATGTTTGCTTAAATTTTGTCAAGAAATTTTCGTTTCACCGTCCCAAGACTTTTTTTTTTTTTTTTGCAGGGTTCGAAATTTTCATTGTCTGACATATGAGATTGAGAAAGATATTGCTCAAAATAATGATTGAAATAAGGTATTTTCGTAACTAATGTCAATTTTTTGCTATGAATTTGGGTATGGTAGTTGGGTTTGTTGTTTGTCAGTTTCTTGAGGTTTGATTCAATTTGATTTTCCCTATTTCTTTGTATCATTATATTATCCCAATATTTTTTGTTTCTCTTAATTTGATATTTCTCTTACAGTTTTTTGTTCTGATTGTTAAACAATGTTTGTCTGATTCAATATGAGCTATACAGCTATGGCTGACCGGAGAAAGTGTTTGATAAATGGTAACATTAAGCTTGAGATTTTCTACTTTAATAATCAGTTTTGCTTTGGGTTTATACATGTTGAATTTGTTATTATATAGAAGTGTTTTAAAAAAAAATCTCCCTGCTGCGCGGACATAGCACAGAGAAAACTTCAAAGTTTTCTTCGTGCTGCACAGAAGACCGTGTCCATGTGCAACACAGAGAACACCTCCCTACACGGAGAGATTTTCTCCGTGAAGCACGGAGAAAACCTCCTTGCAACACGAAGATTTTCTCTTGTTGCACGGATCGTCAACATCTTTTTTTTTCTTTTTTAAAATCAAGCACCTCATCCATTTTCACACGCAATGGGTGAGACTGGTAAATGTTGGAAGAAAAAAAATTCCTCCGTGCTTGCACAGAGACATTCATTTTTTTTAACAGTGAGATACATTTTCTTTTATTACAATTTTTCATATTCTCAAAGTTGAATCAAGATAATATATATTTTTTAAAACATAAAACATGTTGTCATATATTCTATTCTTTAATTTGTTACACACTTATTTTTAACATTATCTAATTATCACTACAATATAAAAGAGCCAAAGAATTAGGCGCCACGTGTCGCAATTTTCCATCGTCGACATAATTCCGTTTTTTTTTCGCCAATCAACATTTCCCTCACACACAACTCCGTCCTCTTTTTCCATTTTCCCACTCAACCAACCATACCTCTTTACTCCTTCATTCCCCCACATTCTCCCACAGTGACGTGTAAGATTTCTCACTTCTTCTTCTTCTTCTTCTTCTTCTTCTTCTTCTATCTTTTGAATTTTTTTCTCCCTACGTTCGTCTCTCTATATGTTTGCTTTAATTTTGTCAAGAAATTTTCGTTTCACCATCCCAAGACTTTTTTTGCAGGGTTCAAAATTTTCATTGTTTGACATATGAGATTGAGAAAGAGATAAATTTTTTGCTATGAATTTGGGTATAGTAGTTGGGTTTGTTGTTTGTCAATTCCTTGAGGTTTGATTCAATTTGGCTTTCCCTATTTCTTTGTAACATTATATTATTCCAATACTTTTTGTTTCTCTCAATTCGATATTTCTCTTACAGCTTTAAGTTCTGATTGTTAAACAATGTTTGTCTGATTCATTATGAGCTGTACAGCTATGGTTGACTGGAGAAGTGTTTGATAAATGGTACTGCATTAAGTTTGAGATTTTCTACTTTAATAGCCAGTTTTGCTATGGATTTATACATGTTGAATTTATTATTATATACAAGTGTTTTTAAAAAAACATCTTCCTGTTGCGCGGACACGGCACTACGTCAGCACGAAGAAAACTTCGATGGTTTCTTCGTGTTGCACAGATGACCGTGTCCGCGTGCAACACAAAGAAAACCTCCATGCACGGAGAGATTTTCCTCGTGAAGCACGGAGAAAACCTCCGTGCAGCACAGAGAAAACCTTCCTGCAATACATAGATTTTCTCGTGCACCTCATCCATTTTCACACGTAATGGGGGAGACTGGTAAATGTTGAAGAAAAAATTCCTCCGTGCACGCACGAAGACATTCATTTTTTTAACCGTGAGATATATTTTCTTTTATTACAATTTTCATATTCTCAAAGTTGAATCAAATATATTTTTTAAAACATAAACCATGTTATCATATATCCTCAAATTAATTTGTATGTCGATGCTTATTCTTTATTTTGTTACACACTTATTTTTTAACATTATCTACTTAACGTGCAACGCACGTTTACCCCACTAGTGATATATATATATATATATATATGAGTTTTTGAATCAATATAAAATGGAAATATTTTAAACATCAAGCGAACTGATGCCTAATCTTAAGAATCACCGCTCAATGAAAATTGATAGATTCAATTAAACAAAAACCAAACTAGATTCAAAAGAAGCATGTCAACCTAAATGAGTTTAATCAAAAGTGTAAAAGCTCATTTTTAATTGGTAAGTGTGTTTTACATGCTTATCTAAGTGCTATTAAAGTTGCATAATATTGATTTATCGGCCGACTCGGAGGTGGATCGAGAAAAAGGAGATCATTTTGTGCTTATTTGAATCCTTAAAGATGATTGTGGATTACATATGTGATTCCAACATTAGATTTGATGCATTTGATTCCCACATTTACCAAGGATCATGCCAACATATTTCAGTAATAGTTACACAGAAAACTGACCTTCAGAGCCATTTCTGTCATGGCTTGCTGCTGTGTCATGCCATAATCGCCATTATGTGCCTGTCATATGCTTGATTTTCCTAATCGAACTGTGGACTAGAGTCAGCTCCCAAGTAAGCCGGAAGTCATCCATACTTTGCTTGTCTTGTCCAAATCCCGATTTGTACATAGTACCAACAATCGATATCATGCACGTGAGGCATGAAATTAGATCATGTTGTGCCATGAATTCATGCACCACAGCTTAAAATTGTCCACAAATCGAATTAACGTTGCCTTGCGCCCAAATTCGAGAACTAGCTCCATCATTTACACATTTCAATCGAGGTTGCGAAATGTGAGCATGGCATAGCCGTTTTCAACTTCTTGTTAGATTTTAGGTGTGACCCAAATAATTGGGAGTTCTAATTAACGTGCACATTGAGATGAATTCTATTTGAAATATTATTGTCGAAATCCCATTCAAAGTTCTAATTGAAATTCTATTTGGAAGTCCACTGGGAATAGGAATTTGTGTTGAACTTGAAGAGGACTTTAGAATGAAAAAAAAAAAAAGAAGAAGATACATTTCGAAGGTTTTTAGACGGAGACCCCTATCTGTTTGCTCCTGCGCGATTTTTTCTATTCTACTCCGTTTTTAGCATTTTATTTCAACTACAACTCTATTATGAGGTTTTGGATATTCCTTATTTGTTCCATATATATAGTTGGCTCTTTATTATAATTTAAAAAAGAGTTAGAAATATTGTACATGCATAATCTTTGTATTCTTTCTTCATATTATAATAAAATTTCAATTCTGTACAAATTAATTTATTATTGTGTTCTTATGATCAATTACTTCAAATTGTGGTTTAATCTCTTATTTTTTCCAACAACTAAGTATTGGATTAATCCGGTATCATCTCCGTTGTTCACAACAAACTAGTATCAGAGCATTCCAGTTCATAACAATTGGTATCAGATCTTTTGGTGTTGAAATTCTTGGGAAGATCGAGGTTTTTCATGATGGCAACAGTGAAGTATATTATTCCGCTATTAGATCGCAATACAAGATGTTCTTTGTGATAGGTAAAGATGCGAGCAGTACTTGCTCAAATGAATTTGAACGATGCGTTATTGGGATTTGACAACATGCTCACAACTTGGTCTATGGAGGAGAAACAACGGAGGGATCAAAATGCCCTATCTCAAATGCATCTTCATCTTTCAAATAATATTCTTCAGGACATTTTGAAGGAGAAGTCGTTGCTGCATTTTGATTAAAATTGAAGCAATTATGAATGACGAGGGACTTACTAGCAAACTGCATCTAAAGTAACATCGATATTCTATCATATGACAGAAGGTACAACTCTTGAGTATCACCTAGCTACTTTTAAAGAAATCGTCTCTAATTTGGAAATCTTAGAGGACAAATATGATGAAAAAGACTTGGAATTGATTTTGTTGTGCTCATTGCCAGCCTCATATGTGTCTTTTAAAGACACGATACTATATAGTCGTGATACTCTGACATCAAAGAAGTTTACGATACTCTATATTCAAAGGAAAAGATGAAGCATTTAGGGATCATGGAGATAGTCTCATTGTTCATAGTGGTCGTTCGAGGGACAAGTCAAATCTAACTTTAAATTTTGTAATTATTGTAAAAAAAAAATGGCACTTGGTAAATGATTGTTATAAGTTGCAGAATAAATCAAAGTCGGCTGCAAATCAACAATCAGAAACTACAGGGAAAACAAATATTGTAGAAAATTCTAGTTGTGATGGAGAGCTTCTACTTATGTCTGACTAAAACGCCAAAACTGATGATGCTTGAATTTTGGATACAGCTTGCACTTTTCATATGTCATCCAATCGATAATTATTTTCAATATATGAAGAAGTTTCAAAAAGTGTTATGATGACCGGTAATAACATACCATGTCAGATAGTTGATATTGGTTGGGTCAGAATACAAATATTTGATGGAATAGTGAGACACGTTGCAAATCTGAAGAAAAATCTTATCTCCTTAAATACTCTTGATTCAAAATTGTATAGGTACACTATTGAAGGTAGAGTTCTGAAGGTTATCAAAAGAGCTGGTGTTGTGTTGATAGGACATAAAAAATCTCATTTATATATCTTACAGGGTAATACAGAATCTTTGAGTAAATAACTTATTTTAAGAACTCAGGTGGATTTAGAGTTGGCTTCGGTACCATTATAGTCTAATTTGGAGTCTTCTTTTAAGAATACATCTCAACTGAATTTTGAATTAGTGGGTAAATATGTCTTGTCACCATTATCGATTGTGTCATCGTATTCAATTGTTAGAAATAGATCCTTTTTTTTTTACATAAGATTCAACATATGTATAATTCTACTAATTTTGTTGATAGTTTGAATGCGATTAAGAGTGTTGATTCTAGCCAGGATCATTTTTTGATGCATTTAGTTGTAATTCATTTATAGAGCTTGTTTTAGCCTTATTTGGTGGTCATTATATCATTTTTTGCCTCTAGTTGGGGTAGTAGAGTTGGAGAATAATTTTAGTTGGAATTATTGATGAAAACATTTGTTTGTGTTTTTCATTGAAGAGTTCAAATTTATTCCTTACAGTAGAATTTGTCTCCAAGTTGAGATTGTTAGAATTTGGGTATGACCCGAATTATCTGTTAAAGATAATTAGGAGTTATAATTTAGTGCAAATTAAAAAAAATTCTCTTTGAAATGTTATTGTTGAAATCACATTCAAATTGAAGTTATATTTGAAAGTTCATTGAGACTATGAATTTGATTTGAACTTGACGAGAACTTTGGAAGGAAGAAAACACTTTTGGAAGGTCTTTGGACGGAGATGCAAAATTGGTAGAAGAGTCATTGCGCTGCAACGTTGGACCCATGGCGCCTGGAGGTGGTGCCGCCCTACCTGTTTTGTTCTTACGCGATTTTTTTCGTTTTGGACTCTATTTTTTGCGTTCTACTTCGACTACAGTTCTACTGTGAGGGTTTGGACGTCATTTTATTTGTTCCCTATATATAGTTGGCTCTTCATTATGATTTACGTAAGAAGTTAGAAATATTGTAGACACGTAATTTTTGTATTATTTCTCCATATTATAATAAAATATCAATTATCTGCAAAATTTTTTTTTTTTGTGATCAATTACTTCATATTGTAGCTTAATATCTTATTTTCTCCAACAACTTAGTATTGGACTAATTCGATATCATTTTCTCTTTTCACAACAAACTGATATCATAGCATTCCTGTCTATAACATTTCTGAAGGACTGACATTAGTCCATAATTAAAATAAATGGATCAATCCATAGTTTTTAGCAATTCATTTTTATTTAAGTTAGCTGAAATTTTTATCTTGTAATTATATGAGGTTTACGAAATTACAATGAATGACAGGTGACAAATATTCTACAATTTAAACTTTTTACTAACGAGTTAATTTAGTCAATGGTAGCTAAACTTTATCGTAGATTACTACTTGTTCATAGAAATTCAAAAGGTTACTTTGCTTATTGAGCTTTACTATATGTTATTGTTTACTAATCGAAATTTAAAATGTTACTCATTACTCATTCAAATTTTAATAAAGTTATCTTTTAATCACCCATATCATTTATCAATGTTATCTATAGCAAAGTTTAGCGAGCAATGAGTAGTTTTTTTTTTCAAATTTACGCGAGCAACGAGTAAACTTTTAAATTTCAGTGAGCGAGTAATAACATCGAGTAATTTTTTAAATATCGATGAATAAGTAGTAACCATAGCAAAGTTTGGTGGCCATTGATAAATTAACTCCTTTACTGACGCCAAAATTATTGACAGCACAATTTGACAAATAAAATCCATGCAAAAATTACACAAGTTGTTTCTTGTGAACTCGATGGCCAACCAACCATCAATTTAAAATTTTACAATTGTCACTCTCTATGCAAAGTCGTCTCTAAAGTCGTCCACAATCCTAGCATGTAAAGATTTTTTATGCCAAAGCATGATCAGCACAAAGAATTGAACTTGATGATGAATCACCAAAATGATGATACTGCAGTATCAGAAGAGGTTTATAATATTATCCCACTAGACAACTTCTCCGTTGATCATCCCTGCCGCCGGCTTTCCCAGGTCCGGCTTGCCATTGCCGCCCTGCACGCAGTTGGTGACCTCCGCCCGCCACAATTCTTGTCCTGGAATCCGGACTACGATCTCCTCGACTGGCTAGGCCTCCACTTCGGTTTTCAGTCCTCCAATGTCAAGAACCAAAGAGAGCACCTTGTCCTGCTTCTCTCCAATGCACAAATGCGCCTCTTCCCTACACCTGACAACTTGGACTCTCTTGATCCTTCCATTGTTCGAAACTTCCGGTGCCGCCTCCTGGAAAACTACTCCGACTGGTGCTGCTTCCTCGGCATCAGACCAAATGTCCAGATCTCAGATTCTTGCACAACCATGGCTTTCAGGCCTAACGTCCAGCGTGAGCTTCTGTACGTGTCTTTATATTTGTTAATATGGGGCGAGTCCGCTAATTTACGTTTTGTCCCCGAATGCATTTGTTATATTTTTCACCATATGGCAATGGAATTGAATAAAATATTGGAAGATTATATAGATAATAACACGGGGAGGCCCTTTTTGAGTTGCTTATCTCGAGAAAATGCATTTTTGGACCAAATAGTTAAGCCCATTTATTATATAATGAGAGTAGAAGTCGAGAACAGTAGAAATGGGACTGTACCGCACTCAGCGTGGCGAAATTACGATGATATAAATGAGTACTTTTGGAGCAGGAGGTGCTTTAAGGAGCTAAAGTGGCCAATTGATATTTTGGGTACTTTTTTCATGACAAGCAGTAACGAAAAGAAGGTGGGGAAAATGGGGTTCGTGGAGCAGAGATCGTTTTGGAACATTTTTCAGAGCTTCCACAAGTTGTGGACTATGTTAATTTTATTCATTCAAGCAGCAGTAATTGTAGCGTGGGAGGAGAAGGGCTATCCATGGGAAGCGTTAAAGAGTATGGAGGTCAAGGCACGATGCTTGACTGTGTTCTTCACGTGGAGCGCAATGAGGTTATTGCATTCATTACTCTATGCAGTAATGCACTATAGTTTGGTTTCGAGGGAGATGAAATGGTTAGGTATGAAAATGGTTTTGAAAATTGTAGTTTCTGCTGGGTGGATTTGGGTTTTTATTATGTTCTATGGGAGGATTTGGGATCAAAGAAGTAATGATGGGAGGTGGTCAGCTGAAGTGAATCATAGAGTGGTGAATTTTTGTAAGCTTGCTTTGGTTTTTATGGCTCCTGAAATTTTGGCTCTAGTTTTGTTCATTCTGCCTTGTGTTGGGAATTATTTGGAGAATACAAATTGGAGGATCTTTCGTTTGCTGTCCTGGTGGTTTCAGGACAGAACTTTCGTTGGTCGATGGCTTAGGGAAGAATTCACGGACAGTATAAAGTATATAATCTTCTGGATATTTGTGCTGGGGACAAAGTTTTCCTACAGTTATTTCTTGCAAATCAAGCCCATGATTGGATCTACGAAGAAATTGTTGCATACCAAGAACATTGATTATGAGTGGCATGAGTTCTTTAAACACAGCAACCGATTTGCATTGGGGTTGTTGTGGCTTCCAGTTGTTTTGATATACCTGATGGATCTGCAAATTTGGTTTTCAATTTACTCTACATTTCTTGGTGCTATTATTGGTTTGTTTAATCGTCTGGGTGAGATTCGGAACATGCAGCATTTGAGGTTACGGTTTCAGTACTTTGCTAGTGCAATTCAGTTCAACTTATTGCCCGAGGAACAGCTGTTGAACACGAGAGGAACATATAGAAGCAAGTTCAGGGTAGCCATTCACCAATTGAAACAAAGGTATGGGTTTGGCAGGCCCTTTAGAAAATTTGAATCTAACCAAGTCGAGGCCTACAAATTTGTTATGATATGGAATGAAATAATTATGACATTCAGAGAGGAGGACATTATCAGTGATCATGAGGTCGAGTTGTTGGAAATGCCTAAAAGATACTGGAACATCAGGGTGATTCAATGGCCGTGTGCGTTCCTCTGCAATGAGGTGCGGCTCGCACTCAGATGGGCAAAAGAACTTTCTGATGCTCCTGATAAAAGGCTTTGGGTTAAGATCAGCAAGAATGAATATATGCGTTGTGCAGTTATTGAAGCATATGACAGTGTGAGGCAATTCTTGCTGACCATCGTCAAGCATGACAGTGAGGAGCATTCTATTGTCAAAACATTCTTTCAAGAAATTGATCAGTGGATTCAATTGGAGAAATTCACGAAATGCAACAAGATGGTTGCACTTGAAAATATCCATGAAAAGTTAGTCCATCTACTCAATCTAGTACTCCAGCCTCCTGTTAAAGATCTTAACAAGGTAGTGAATGCTCTGCAGGCCCTTTACGAGGCTGCTATTCGAGATTTTTCTAATGAATATAGACAGATTTGTCAGCTGAAGGAGGCTGGTCTGTTTCCTCGAACAACGGTTTCGGGTGCAAGAGTTCTTTTTGAGATGGCTGTTGAGTTACCTAGTCCAGATAATGAGATTTTCTATCGCTGTCTTCGACGTTTACACACGATTCTCACATCTGGGGACTTAATGCTAAAAATTCCCAAAAATCGTGAAGCAAGACGGCGAATCTCTTTCTTCAGCAATTCCATGTTTATGAATATTCCCCGTGCTTCCGTAATTGAGAAAATGGCAGCCTTCAGTGTTCTAACTCCTTATTACAACGAAGAAGTGCTATACAGCAAGGAACAACTCCGGATTGAAAATGAAGATGGGATTTCCATCCTCTACTACTTGCAGACTATCTATGCTGATGAGTGGAGAAACTTCTTAGAGAGAATGCACCGGGAAGGGATGGTAAGTGAAAGAGAATTGTGGACAACTAGGTTGAGAGATCTTCGGCTATGGGCATCTTACAGAGGCCAGACACTGGCCCGCACGACTAGGGGAATGATGTACTACAATCGGGGTCTTGAAATGCTGGCTTTTCTGGATTCAACACATGAGATAGACATCATGGAAGGATCTCAGCAACTTCATTTCATGAGACTGAATGATAATAAAGATGGATTGAGCTCAATAATGTCATCCCCTTCAAAAACTTCAGTCGATGAAATTTGCATTCCGATGAAATTCACTTACGTAGTTGCTTGTCAGTTATATGGCACTCAGAAGGTCGAAAAGGATCAGCGTGCTGACGAAATCTTGAATCTGTTGAAAGACAATGAAGCTCTCCGTGTTGCTTACATTGATGCGGTGTCCAAAGAGAAGGCTGAAAAAGAGTATTACTCCGTCCTGGTGAAATATGATAAAAAGCTGCAAAGAGAAGTGGAAATCTATCGGATCAAGTTACCTGGTGATCCCCTGAAGCTTGGAGAGGGGAAACCAGAAAATCAAAATCATGCCATCATCTTCACTCGAGGAGATGCAATCCAGACCATTGATATGAACCAAGACAACTATTTTGAGGAGGCGCTAAAGATGCGGAACTTTTTGGAGGAATTCCAGCACAACCATGGCATCAAGAAACCGACTATATTGGGACTCCGCGAGCACATATTTACAGGTCCAGTCTCATCACCTGCTCAGTTCATGTGTGCCCAGGAGACAAGTTTTGTGACCTTGGGGCAGCGTATTATGGCTCACCCTTTGAAAATCCGAATGCATTATGGTCATCCAGATGTGCTTGACAGGTTTTGGTTTCTGACTAGGGGTGGAATAAGCAAGGGTTCTAGAGTGCTTAACATCAATGAGGATATCTTTGCTGGATTTAATTGCACACTTCGGGGTGGAAATATCACTCACCGCGAGTACATTCAATTAGGCAAGGGTAGGGATGTTGGCTTAAATCAGATCTCTATGTTTGAGGCCAAGATTGCAAGTGGGAGTGGAGAGCAACTCCTCAGCCGAGATGTCTACAGGTTGGATAGTAGGCTGTACTTCATAAGGATGTTTACCATTTTCCTCACTTCTATAAGATTCTTTCAATTATGAATGATGATTGTTTATCCCTTTCTATGTATCTTATCTACAGGTTAGGTAATAGGCTGGACTTCTTCAGGATGCTTTCTTTCTTCTACACTTCAGTAGGATTCTTCTTCAACGCATGTGTGGTTGTTTTCGCTTTCTATGCCTTTTGGTGGGGACAATTCTATCTGGGCCTCTGTGGGTTTGAGAGTTCAATGAAATCAGGTAAGGCGGATCAAAATGCAGCACTTCTGTCCATCTTGAGCCAAGGATTTGTCATCGAACTTGGCCTTTTCAATTTCTTGCCAATGATTGTTGAAAATATAGTTGAGCATGGTTTCCTCGCGTCTGTCTGGGAATTTATTGTAACACAGCTCCAACTTTCATCTGTATTCTACATGTTCTCCCTGGGAACTCGTTCCCATTACTTTGGTCGAACCCTTCTTCATGGTGGTGCCAAATACCGAGAAACTGGGCGCGGCTTCGTTGTACAGCACAAGTGTTTTACGGAGAGTTACAGACTATATGCTCGCAGTCATTTTGTGAAGGCAATTGAGCTTGGACTAATACTTGCAGTATATTCTTTGTACAGCCCTGTTGTAGGGACTGGTTTTGTGTACCTAGCATTAACTCTAGCCAGTTGGTTTCTGGTAGCGTCCTGGATTTTGAGCCCCTTCATCTTCAATCCTCTAAGTTTTGAGTGGCTTAAAACAGTAAATGATTTCCATGAATTTATAAACTGGATATGGCACCGTGGTAGCATATCAGCAAAAGCCGAACAGAGCTGGGAGAAATGGTGGTATGAAGAACAAGATCATTTGAGGACCACTGGTATTTGGGGGAAGGTAACTGAAATAATTCTAAACCTTCGATTCTTCTTTTTCCAATACGCGATGGTGTATAAGCTTAGCAATGCTGCTGGAAGCAACAGCATTGCTGTCTACTGGTTTTCCTGGATCTGCATACTAGTGTTTCTTGGAGTTTATGCAATATTAACATGTACCGGCAATAAGTACAGCATCAAGGCTCACCTTTACTACCGTTTTATTCAGACTGTAATTTTTGTTCTTACAATATTCGGGATCATTGCCCTAATGCTGCTTACCAATTTCAGATTTCTTGATCTCTTCAAGAGTCTGTTGGTTTTCATTCCCACTGGATGGGGACTGATTTCGATTGCCCTCGTACTGAGGCCCTCTCTGGAGAAATCAGTGATATGGGATGATGTTGTTTCTTTTGCAAGAGTCTATGAAATTATGTTTGGAATGATAGTGATGAGCCCAGTTGCAGTCCTGTCCTGGTTGCCAGGGATTCAATCTATGCAGACAAGGATTCTATTCAATGAAGCATTTAGCAGAGGTTTGCACATTTCTCAGATTCTGGCAGGAAAAAGAGCCCCAGCAAAATCTCACGTTGTTTAGGAAAGTATTTCAAATTTATGCTTACTTTTTTTGGTTAAAAGCATTGGAGATCTGTGGAAGTATTAGCAACTTTGATTAAATTAATGTTGTGTTATTTCAATTTATTAATATTACATCTATATTGGTTTGCTAAGTCTTTGCTAATGTGTGTATTGGCAACATTTTTATCAACTAAATTTAAGTGATTATAATTGTTTTAATTTGGTAACCAAATATGCCACTCAAATACTGCAAACTTCGAAGGATGTATCCTATACTAAGCGTTTGTTTGGCATATCTTATTTGAAAATCATTTTTTCCCAAACTCGTTTTCAATCACACATTCTTCCAATAAAATAATTTTGTACATGGACCCAACTTTCTCTACTTTTTAAACATACAATCACTTCAAATAATCTCTCCCAAACAAACCCTTAACTTTTCTTCATTCCGAGTTCCACACAGAGAGAGCGAGAGAGTATACCAAAGTTTGACAACGTGAAAAGAAAACATTTGAATTCACCTGTCTTTCATTCGCAGAATACTGAAAGCAGTTGTGTGAGATTAGAGATTTACAAAGTATAAGAAGATCATCCCCATGTATTAAAAACATGTAAATCTTATCACCATTTATTCGATGCATGATAAATGTAAGACAGAAACCATACAGGCAATTAGGACGATAGATTACTCTTAGCCGGACCATCCTCTCTGAGAACCTCCAGAAGAATGTCCATTCAATCTGTCAAGCACAGCGTTGAAGTCAATGGGCTGACCACTCTCTTCCAGTCGCTGAATTACACCGATGACATGATCACCTCTGTAACCCATGCTTCCCAACTGCTCTATCAGCTCAGTGTAGGGATGATTGCGCATGAACTGTGGGGGACGAACCATCAAATTAGCTGTGTGCAGAGGGTTCTGGAGGGGGATGCTACGAGGAGGATAAGCATTTTGTTGGATGTGAGGTTGTGGGGGTGGATGATGTGTCTTTCCACCTTCACCGTCAAACTTAGTATAAGCGTTTCCCATAGGAAGTGTCAGATGAGTCACACTAGGTGCATACACATCCCCAGATTGTGCACTGTATGCAATCTTGACATGCTGTGTTGGAGGCTGCGACATAATTGGTCTGCCAGCACCACCATGCCCATAAGGCATAATACCCTCAGAACCAGTAGGCCCAGGTTGAGATGGACCCGAAAATGGCACTTGCATGGGCATGCTATTAGGAGCCGTCATTTCTGGCGGAGAAGGATTTGGTTGGCTAGACAGGTAGGAAGGGTTCACTGCTGGAGATGAGGATCTAATCTGTGGAGGCACAGATGGCAGTTGAGGTGGTGGTGGTGGTTGACCATGCTGAGGTGACCACTGCTGCTGATATGGAGGTAATGACTGAATCTGTTGTGGCTGGTTTACTTGAGATTGGGTCAACTGTGCTGCAACTCTCGAGTGATCTTGAATTTGAGATTGTGTTGGCAGATATTGAGCTTGAGATAATTGTGATGAAGTCGGTGGAGGCAAGTAATATGCCTTTACTTGTGGCATACTCTGCGAAGGCATTGACAGCGGGGGAGCCACAGGAGGCTGCTGGTGCTCAACTGGCCGAGTAGGTACTGAAGGTTGAGAAGCTACTTGATGGGGTAGGGCAACTGCCAATGGCTGACCTTGATTGTCTGATGAGTTATCACTCTTTTTGGCATCGGGATCAGGTAGAGAAGCTCCTTCCTCGCTCTGTTGAGAATTGGTTGCCAAAGATGATTCTTTCTGCACAAGCTGCAATTTGGCTAGTACCTTCTGAGTTTCATCAAGTTCCTGCTTATCTCTTAGGATCTGCACTGACCTGTGGACCTGTGTTAAATAACATAAGAAGCTAGTTCATCACTAGCACTTGAAGATGTAGGCTGGACTTCATATCCAGACAAATCAGAGAAACAGCAAATGTATCGACACTCTAAAAACAAGACCAGGCCCTTGGCATCCAATCTAGAAGCCCTTTAAATACAGTCGTATTTCCAAGTGAATACCAAAGATGCAAAAATGTACAAACATAAACACACGAGACACAGAGACACGCACAGACATGAAGTGAGACGTGAGCAAAGGAGATTTATAATGGTTCATCTAGTTTTCTATAGCTTCAGTGACCGAAAGTCATGATACATGAAAAAAATATATATACTCACCTCTTCGATGTGTTTTTCCAGAGATTTTAGCTTCAACTCTGCCTCCCTATGATCACGAGCTAATTCAGAATGCATTTCACCAATAGATTTGTCAAGATTGTAACAATATAATTCCAACTGTGACAGTCGAGAACTAATTCCTTCAAGAAAACGCATGAGATGGTCTGTATACTTCTTCACAGTATTTTCAACAGTAGAGATAAGATCTTGATTAAAAGAAGAATCTTCTGGTGGGCCGAAAGAGACAGAAGGAAAAACAGATGATCTTGCCATTCTACTTTTGTGAAATTCCTGCTAAATTGAGAGAACCATTAAGATGCTCAATATAGCCTTGATCAACACCCAAACAACAACAGCTAACTACAAGATATTAAAAACATTAAAATGATGCAAACAACTGGAGACTTCTTAAAGTCCCTAAAGCCCCCCCCCACCCCCAGAGCCCCCAACACACACACACACAACCACAGGGTAATAGCTTCATAGGATACTAAGCCCCTCTTTGATAGCCATTATAAAGAGAAATTGGGGGGAATCGTGTTTTGAATAATAATTTTTTGGAGAATGTGAGGTTGAAAAGTGGAGAAAATTTTTGGATTTAAGTGCAAAATATTTTATCGTGTGAATGTGTGGTTGAAAATAAGTATGAGAAATAAAGAGTTTTCAAATAAAGAGAGTCAAATAGGGGATAATTCTGATAGTGACTTTTCAGATGCTCTTATTCTAACACAATTAATTGATACTAGTTTTAATTTAATTTATCTCCTTTAGAAACAAGAGTTTGGATGTATGAACATTCTTCCATTTAGAATCTATCGAAAACCTTCTCATGTAACCCGTAAAATAGTTCTAATACTCATTGGAATCTATCCCAATGACATAAGAGGCTTGACCAAAATCCTATATCAAAATTTTGAGAAATGATCGGCTTTGTCTTGTGTAACACGCCTAATTCATTGCCTGCACTACAGTTATTTGCCACTATTAATGTAGAAACCACTATTTAAGATGACATGAAAAACTACATGTAAACTTTTTCTGCAAATAACGCCACCTGACATCCTTACACTACAATTTATACGCAGTTATAGATTTTAAATAGTTATTTCTACATAGCCAAAGCACTTGCATATTGAGATTCTTTATATGAGTGGACTGGGAGAAGGTTTTGATTGTTATACATAGTTGTTATCACCTACACATTAATGTACGACATTTGAACCACATAAGAGAACGTAAAATATTTTTTATGTAGCCCACATGCCACCAGGGAGTAGACAGGATTTTCCAACAGGGGAGCTAGAAATATTTTTTAAGTGAACTTCAACAATTAGAGAAAAAAATTATATTTAGAAGCTATAAGCACATGTTTTACTCCTCTCAAATTTTAAACTATGTTGAGTATTACATCACGTCGCATGCAGACAATATTCTCTCTGTGTGTGCATGCACACAACTCATCTAAACATTTTAAAAAAAATTACCAGTTTGTTGAGGACACGTCAAAAGAAGAGGCAGGCGCCCTCTAAGTTTTCCACCCTATCTACTAAATGCATACTTATTTGAAACTAAAAGGTATATCTATGTATGTGTTTTGCACACAGCTCTTTTAAACTTCATTTTTCTTGTGTTTTCTTTAGAATTATTGCAGTTGCCTTCTATGTTCCTACCGTATTTTATTATTTATTTATTTTTTCTGTATAAAAACATGGGTTCTATCTGAATGCTTCTTTGCCATATCAATCAGAAAAAAGCATTCAGCAACAATGTATTAAATACATCCAACAGAATGGAACCTGTTGACTACTCATCTCAAAGTTTAAAAAATGTTGAAGTGATGGATTTACATATTTACATTTATATCACATCGCCACATGTACAGACTATATTCGTTTCATGAAAGGTTTTGTTCCATCTATCTCTTTTGGGGAAAAATGTGGGTACGCTCAAAAGTGAAGAAAGCTAGTGGAGCCCGTTATTGTTAGTCAAGTGACTCGGTCAGTAAACAAAAAAGGAAAATTTTTATAAATGAACACTTCATAGCTTTTAGGATCTTAGAAAGTAAACACATTTTTTTCATTTATATTTAGCATTCAACAGGCTTCTTAAGTGTAGTGTAGATGATTTTTTTATTTATTTATCAAAGACCTAACAAGTGCACAATTTTCACAATGAATGACAAGGGACTTGAACTTGGTACCCTTGCTGGCTCTCATATCATTTGGAAACCACCTCATTTAAAAGCTTAAGATACTAGATATGGGACACTTTTATTTATTTGAGTTTAGCATTCGATGCAGAGGTAATTCATTTTCTATCAAAATAAGACACCTGAAATTTTCATACAAGGGACAACTAAAACAAATATGCATGACAAACATTAATATAATTTCATCTACCATAAGATGAACTGGACCTCAATTATGCTGATCATAATTGTAAATTCTGTGGTAATTAAAAAGAAATTTTTTGGCTATGTACACTGGGTTCCTCATTTTACTTCAGACAATTCATTTTCGCCAGTGAAGTCATTGAATGTCACTCCTGATCCATGTTAAACTTTCAAAACTACCCCACACAATTTTTTTTTTCTTTTAAAAAAAGACCTTGCAATAAAACAGCAGTTTAAAGCCATATACATGGCATGTGTACAAAATATTACTTCTTTGCTCTTAAATTATCTACTGTTACTTATTGGTTTGACATCTCAATTCATCCTAACTCCAAAATAGCGGCTTTTAAGCTTTGACTAAATTTAAGATTAACCAAAAATCAACACTCAATTTCTCATAATAGCTCTAAAAATCAGAAACCCTAAAAGAGAATAATATGAAACTAAAAGAATTCGAAGACAGTGAATACCTCAGTGGAATTAGCTCCAATCGACGGGTCGGTAGGGTATCCATTATTCCCATCCGGATTGCCGTAATCCTCGTAGGAGCAGAGAACATCATCTGACGGGATAGCAAACGGTTTGGACCCGGGATGGATGGGCCGACTCGATGAAGATCCAGATGCCATAGCTACTCACACTAAAATTACAGAGAGAGTGACAAAAATGGAAGACAGCGTAGATGGATATAGCGAGTTGTATATATTTATAGTTTGTCGAGGAGCACGTTTGATTGTACGGTAAATATTACACTGGGTCCCTAACCTTTTAAAAGTATATCAACTATGTCATCAACCTACCATTTGTTGCACATATTGTCTAACTTTTTAAAAGCGTGACATTCGTGTCCCAGTTAACAAAAACGTTTATTTGAACATTAAATGGTCATTTAACACTATGGGTTCAAGCTACGGAATAGGTTTCATGAATATCAAGGAATTTAACCATAATCGAATTTTTAAATGAAAATTGAAGTCATCGCCTAATTTGTTTTGAAACAAAGGAATTTTTTTTTGAACGACTTTACACTTATGGTCTATTGTCTAGTTAATGTCAATTGCTCATTTAACATTCTGATAAACTTTTTTTCCGATGATTAGGGACATGGGTGCCACGGTTTTAAAATGTACATTTCTAGATACACATTACCTTGTTGTATGTCACATTAGTTTTACTTTGTTCTAGTTATTTAAACTAACTCTGTAAACTGGTTACACAGATGAAATTGAACAACTTTAGAAATGTGAGTTTGATCTTTAATTTGGATGTAAGTGTATAGATTTGATGTTAATAATATTTTTTCCAACATGAAAATCATCCATATATATAGAACATCAATCCTCATGCACGAAAGGGAGTCAAAATCAAATAAAAATGGTGTGAAAACAATCAAAGAGTAACCAGAATATTCAAATCCAACAATCAAAATTTTGAACTAGGCGGTCTCCCAGTACAAATAATTTGTCTCGAGTTGCCAAAAGAGAGTCTGGGCGATCACCCAAGACAACTCTATGCTTTCTCCCTTTTTTTTTTTCCGATTATTTTTGCACTTACTTAGCGTCCATGGATGTTTGATCACTCCAAATCACTTGTCATTATGTATTGGAACAATATTTCAACACTTCCTACCTGTCTAGCTAACCAAATCCTTCTTCACCAGAAATGCGAATTAAAGACGGTATACAGTGCAGTACAAGAAGGGGATGAGTATGTATGGGACTCGTCAAACACCTCCTATGCTTATATGATGTTTGCTGGTGAAGGCAGGACACATCATACTCGACAATCTGTTTATTTTTTTTCCTCCAACCAAGCTAATTTCTATAGCTACAAATGGTGCTCAATGGTAAGGCTCAGTTTCTATGCCACTTCTTTAGAGACAACGTTGTCATTGTTAGGAATTGAGAGCAATTCTTCGATTTTGCTCGCCGAATTCTTGTTCATAGAAAAATATTTAATTAGAAGCAAAAAAATATAAAATATAGAAGAAAGGAGATGAGAATTTTAGAACTGGCGAAAAAAAATAAAACATAAGAAATATTCCATTAAATAAATAAAAAACTGTTACAATCATATCGAATTTTTCTCTCACCAAAACTTCCGAGTATAAGAGGAAAGTAACTTAAAATTTACTACACCCACATATTCTAGAGATCTCAATTTTTTGAATGTCTTTTCTAGTTTCATGTGTTGGCAAAAGAGTAAGGCCTGTCTGATTAGATTTTTTTAGTATAATTTTTGTAAAAAATGATTTTTTTAAAAATTTTTTTAAAGAATGAATAATAGGAAATTTTGGTGGGTTCACATGCAAAATTATTTTATTGAGAGAATGGATGCTGAAAATAAGTTTTAAAGAATCTATATCAAATATGGGCTAAATTTCATTTGTGATAATTGTACTTTAACTCTAATTTAATCAAGTAAATATATTTCAAAATTATAAATTTAGTAGATGTGATTTATAATCAATTATGGAAAGAATTCATAAACAATTTAATTAGAAATAAAAAAAAATAGTTGTAAATAAATGAATAATATTTTGAGTCATTGAAATACGTAGTTAAAAATGAAGTTTGACTATTAATATTTGCCAAACAAAGGCATTAAATCTTAATGGGAATAAGGCCTTGTGAACATGCCATAGTTGAAGCTTATATTAAATGATAACATCACTCAAAAAGTTCATTAACCACAAGCATGATTTACTTTATATTTCATGCAAAGGGACCTTCTAGCGTTGTGCTTTAAAATAACTAGACATAATTCTTACAATAAATGTCAACACAATCGATCTTCTTTATTTAGAGCATTCTTTTAATCAATCGCAATTCAATTTCTTACTGATTTCTCTCACACACTAATTTTGGTTTTTCTTAAAGAAGATTATCTAGGATCTCAACTGTGTGGCCAAGGCTACCACTTACAGTACAGTAGAAACCCGATGCACCACTACTGTTTACTGAAATTCTAAAATGTGTAATGTGTGGCAATGCGCTTCGGTCGAACATCGAACATTTACAAATATAAGTGTGCTTATGCATATAATATGCATAATTATGCGTTTTCATATTATATATATATTAGATTAGATTAGATACGAAAATTGACTTTAAAAATTCTTAAACATCGTATAACTCTTTATTGAATTCCAATTCAATCTCCTCTTTTTCATTCAAGTCATCCTCTATGTCATCTGATGCAAAATCATCTTTATCGGACTCCCTTATTTTAACTTGAGAATTGCTATTATTTCATATAGATGGTAAGATATTATTATTAATCTTCTCATCATCACAACCATCAACAATTCAAGATTGTATATTACTAATATCACTTGCTAGTAAAATTAGAAGAAGACTGAAGAAGAAGGAGACTCGGCGTAGTTAACTTTCAATTCTACTAAAAACTTGTTTTTATTTTTCTAAACATCAAAACCCTTCATTGTTGTATACAATTCATGGGCCGGGTGATTTGGGCTAATTTGATTTTTTTTAAGTTATTAAAATAGGCTAGTTAGCTAGGCTAATTTTGACATAATTTTTAAACATAGACTCATGCGTATTTTGACATTTAAGCGTACATATATGCGATCAATAAAAAGAGTTGACTGCATTATTACGTCCATTCTTCTCATGACATAGCTACATGCCTTTCTACGCTCATATCGGCGGTAGGAATATTATTAATCTTAGGGTCCGTTTGATTGTAAATGTGAAAAATGGGTGGAAAGAAAATGTTTTACAGGGAATTGATTTGTCTAGAAATTATTTTACTAAAAATTGTAATTAATTGTGTTTGATTAGTATAATTTTTCATGGAAAATTTTGAAAGTTTGGTGTCCGTTTGACTTCGTTTTTTATTAAAATTGTCCATTAAAGTGATAATTTTTCCTACCATTGGGTCTAGAATTAGTTCCAATTGTCAAAAAAAAAATTGAAAAATAAATTACCACACCGAATACCATTCGTTTGACTTTGATTGTGTTTGATTAGTATAATTTTTCATGGAAAATTTTGAAAGTTTGGTGTCCGTTTGACTTCGTTTTTTATGAAAATTGTCCATTAAAGTGATAATTTTTCCTACCATTGGGTCTAGAATTTGTTCCAATTGAAAAAAAAATTTGAAAAAAAAATTACAATACCGAATACCATTCGTTTGAGTTTGTTTTGCATGAAAATTGTCAATAAAAGTGATAATTTTTTTTTTTTACTATTGTGTCTAGAATTTTTTCCAATTGCCAAAAAAAAAAAAAACCTAGAAAATATTTACCAACCAAAACATCAATAATTTTTTTCCTCAAAAAGGTGGAAAAGTTGGAAAACATTTTCCCGAGAAAATTTTTGCCTATCTAACACTACAAAAATTGAAAATTAAAAAAATTCATGGAAAATAAGGCGTATCAAACGGAGCCTTATTTCTTAATCCACACCTATTAAGTAAGAAGGTCAAAATAAGTGCAAATCTAGTTTGTCAAATAAAGTTTATATATAGCTTACTATATTAAAGGCCTATTTCATGTATAAATTTAGAGAAAAGTGATTTTTTTTTTTTTTTAGAATGTGTGGTTAAAAAATGGAGAAAGTTATGGAATTATGTACAAATTTATTTTATCAACAGAACGTGTGGTTTAAGTAAGATTGAAGAAAAAATGAATTTTAAAGAATACGTACCAAACGGCTAAGTATCCATCATGTTGATTATTTATTTATTTTTTTAATTTTGCAAACCTCAATGATCTTCTTTTGCTAAGGAAATATCTATAGAAAGCCATATAATCGTTTACAAATACAAAATAGCAGTTTACAAGAAAAAAAATATGAATTTCATCTTCAAACTAGTAACCAACGGAAATGATTTCTAGAAAAATTAAGATTATTAAATAATATTTTTTGCCGTTTTACTGCCTTACATTCAACATAAAGAAAGCCATATAAAATTTTCATTCTAAGTTTTCAAATTTTAATATGCATAATATGGTATAAGCTATTTTTAATTATTTCAGAGCATATATCATCCAACTAATTATTCAAAAAAAAAAATACTTGTTTGGAACATTCCTCCTAGGCAATAATGAAGACATCAAAATAAAATGAAGGTTTCCCAAATTTAAAAACATGTTCTTTTCGGCTTTTTAAAACTCAAATAAGCACTTAAATATATGCTTTTAAGCAAGGCCAAATGTGTTCTAACAAGGAGACTTCAACAAAAGAAAACAAAAAATAAGTAAACTCCAGAGAAGCAGCACCAGATTCAAAATCAGTCCAATTGAAGCAATAGTTAATTAGCCAATTATTCTGCTGCAGAAATGAGGGACTGTTTTGCAAATAGGATACCTGCCAACATGAGGAAACGTGAGCTGGTATTAGAGCAAATGTTAGCCAAGCTGCTGATAAGCTTCCACCAATTACAATGATCAGAATCTGTTTTCAAAGATTCGACGTAAAAATGTAAAACTCAAGAAAGAAACACGTACAATATGTTTGATATACAGTACTAATTATGGGAATAGATATGTTCTAATTGATAATTATACCACTTCCACGACTATGAGTGACATAGCATATATCTCGCGCAAAGAAGAAGGACGTAAAATAGCTTACCAACATAATAAAATGGCTGCTATCGAAATTGAAAGAGAGGCCAAACCTCTCAATGTATTGCTGTAGTCTGAATGATCCAAATAAGGCCTGGGAAGGTAAAAATAAAAGAGAATATGGAGAGTGGGATTTGAACCCACGCCCTTTCGGACCAGAATGGTGACTAAAGTGGGTCGATGAGATCTTGGTCTGAAAATTTGAATGTTCCGTTCGGTATATTTAAGTTTTCTGAAGGTTCTCTCATTTTATCTCTCACTCGACATACAAAGCTTACTTTCCATATGAATATCAAATAGAACAAAATATGTCCAAATGTATATATGTAAGTAGTTTATACAGTTATGTTCACTCTACCATATTACTGGGCGTGTGTGGATCAATCTATAAGATGTTCCATTTCCTCATGTTTCAAATGAGTCATTTTTTCATCTAGTCAAAGAGCTTCATCTGCTTGTTAAGAAGCTTGTCTTGTTCCTTTTTTTTTGTTTCCTTCGTGTTAAAGATTGAGTTGCGACTTATCTTCCACAGGTAGACATTGAGGGGAATAAGTACTTAATGCGGCGAGTAGGTAAAGTACATGTTGTAGAGATCGAGCCCTTTGTTGTATACTCATGAGCAATTGTCCAATTGGCTTGTGAGTAGGAGTCTAATGATTCAAGTTGGCTAATAACTCATGTTATGTGGTTGACCGAAAGGTAGGTTTATGTCAAGGTCGATCACGGATACATGTTGATATACTGTTCGATCAACTTGCATTTCGTGACTCGATGAACTAATGCCGGTTGGCACGTCATCATGGCACCATGCATATCACTTAAAGTCTATATATAGGTCTAATTCCCTCCAAATTATTCATTGAAAACACAATTAGAACTCCACCACATCTAAAAAAATTTTGTATCCTAGAACAATGAAGCGCCCTAACCCCAACCTTCCAAACTCTGCAATGTCAAGCACCGCTACTCAAAAATAATTCAACAAACCATCTTTATCATATGGTTTATGAACTATGTTTTGAGCTCATTATTTTTCTTAAACATAAAAATTACAAAACACATGAGTGCAAATATAAATAATTAAATTAACTCATCAACCATATCAAATCAAATTCAAACGCACGAGGAGTTGAATCTGCACTCAAAATGTGAACGTGATGTACGAATGGAGAACGAAAAATCTGGACTTTTCAACGAGCTCATGCATAGTGACAGTGACTCTTGGACAACCCATGCTAACGTAATTGGAGAATAATGCATCAGGGTTAGATGCTTCCACTTCTAGAAATTTCTCAAGAAATTGAACCGTCCAAGTGATGACAAGTGGCAACAATAGTCAAAAGTAGTACTCAAATTCATGGGTGGAACCGGACTTTTTGTATCAGGGATCAAAAAATAAAATGCATTTAAAAAAAAAAACATAACATTAATGAAAATAAGTTAATACGCATAATGATATTTAGAGAGCGTCGTAATTACATCATTATCAATATTATCAAATGGATTTTAAAGAAATATGAGTTAGATGTAGTGGTGGTAAATGGGCCGAACGGCTCGTCGACTCGATCGCTCGCTCGTGGGTGGCTTTGACGAGCCCGAGCCCGCTCATGAGCGAGCGGCTCGTGGGCTCGTTCAAGGCGAATGATTTATTTATTTTTTATTTTTCAAAAATATTTATCTTTTAAAAAAAATGACGAGGTCGTGAGTCGAAACTTGGCTCGGCCCATGAGTAACGAGCCGAGCAAAAACCGAGCCACTAGCTGAGTTGAGCTGAGTCGAGCCCATTGCCACCTCAAGTTAGACGTCTCTTTTTGAGACTACAGTGACGCATGTTTAACTATTTTTTATATCCATTTGGACCATTCGATATGACTAAGATATAATTCTCAAAACGAACTTCTAGATGACATAGACAATTTGTGGATTCGATTAGCATATAATTGTCGATGAATTTTTAAAATTAGCATATTATCGAAATTCTCGAAATATTAGTTTGGAATGACTTATTTTGATGCGTCGTAACTTTTGTTATGGTTGACCGTTCGTGCGCTATTAACGATAACAAACAATTAGGCTATGAGCATTTCGAAATGGTATTTAGAATGCAATGTTTTAATTTCATTTGACATCCTGTAATGAGTGCATCAAAGTAGACCGTAAAAGGCAACTACAAGCTTTTTCGCCTAATATATAAATTTGAGAAAAGTTGTATCTTGCCGTTTACAGGGATCAAAACAACTATAGATTTTTTGAGGAAAAAAACCAATGAACCAAAAAAATTTGTGGGGGGTCACACATGTGGGTCTGCCCCTGCTCAAATTGCATGCTTGCTTTGTCGTGACCACAATCAGTCTAGATCATATAATTCAAAATTATCTAAGATTTTATTTAACAAGAGTTCTACTTTTGCTTCTATTTTTTGTACCCAAGTTTCTTTAGAAAATTATCATTGGTTAATTTACTCTTAAAAGTTATCCTAACAATAAAGTAGTTCCAAAAAATTATTTAAATTATTAATCTCAGAAGTAACTTTTGACTTTTCAATAACTATGCGAAACGGACCCCTAATCTCTTTACCATATTAAGGTGTGTTTAGTACTCGTACCAATGCACGATAAAAAATAATAATAACTACTTGGCCTTTTTCTTTAGTCCATTTAAATACTATATTCGGTTTAAAACATGAAGAGTGGGTTTTGATGCATTAAAGAGCATTAGGTTTTTTTTAATTTGTTAAATACTGTATCCAATTAGCTTTATTAAAACATGCCATAAACGAAAGACAAATACGCCACTGTATATATGTGATGTGGTATGGCAGCTAACAAATTGGAAAAATATACACTTAGCATGACATTCTAGATGGGTCATCTACTTTAAATTCTTTCTAGTAATATGACACTTGAAAAATAAGACTACAACTCTTTTATCTGAGAAACTTCTAGTGTTTAATGAAAATTTTATCATATTTAGGCCTTGTTTGGTATGAATTAAAATCAGATTTAAATCTAAGTCAAAGTCAAACAATCAATATTAACCACATCTTTCATGGATCCCACAACTTTTCAACCACACATTTCAAAAATTTCTATCACAATCTACTAAAAATCTAATTTTAATCCCCACCAAACACCCTCTAAATTTAATCCCCAAACAAATTGTAGGAGATTGTTTAGGAGAATGAAGGTAGCAACAGAAGATGACATAATGCCAGATAGGGATTAATCACCACCAAACACCATCTTAGTAACTCTAATTTCCAAATACTTAATGAAATATTGCTTTTCCCTTATGTTACGTACAAAAAGAAAAACTAGGATTTACTAATTCAAACCAATCTCCCTGCAATGTTCTTGTCTCTATTTCAATAACCCGAAGTTAAAATGAGTTTATAATAACCAATAAACTAACTATTGAATCGAATAAAAAGGAAGAAAGCCACAAGTAATTGTGAACCTTCGAGCTAAATGGAGACGACTACTACTATACTCTAATTTCTTAACCAATTTGATGCAGTACTA
>CAIGRP010116431.1:0-44243 GCA_903798385.1 Fraxinus cuspidata
AATTTTAAATTCTTTAAAAAAATTAGATTTATCACCAAAAAAAAGAGCCGGCTCTGCCCGAGTCGAAAGCTCGGGACGAGCTTTCATTTTTTGGCCGAGGTTTTGCTCAGCTTGGCTCCCGCCAAAAAAAGCTCGAACACTAGACTAGATTATATTGTGCAATAGATAATAGTTCAGTTACTTTTTTCCACCTCAATATTGTCATCCTTGTCAATTTCAATATCACGATTATGGAAGCACTTAAAAATGATTTGGTTTAACCAAATGCTCACGTCGGTGTTTCTATGTATAAGTTTGGTGCATAATACCAAACGAGTACTAAGGTTGAACTTTCTTTTCTCCTTTTAAGTATGCGCGTGCAATACCATGTACCAACCATGTCCTCGGTTCAGCTACCGGCCAACGGTTCTACTAACAAGGACACTGGTTCATCATGAGCAGAAGTGAGAACTGTTAACCCTAAGTAGAACCACCATAAGCCAACACTAACAAGGAGCGGGTCAATCGTTAGACTGAATTTGAGGTCTACTTGATCAAACTTCCCTTGCATGGATCTTTAGTCCATATGCCAGATCCACAAATGCAAATCTTACTTGTTAGCCTAACGTGCTTCAGTAATTTTCTCTGGTGAAGGCTGCAAATGAGCATTTGTTTAACTAATCCACAGTTAAAATTTTTGCAAAGCAGCACAAAATGTACACAGCACTTATTTAATGCCTGACCTCTGATATCATTACAAACTATACGACGACATACAACCAAAGGGCATCAACTGAGGCCGTGATCATCACTGCCATCGTCAATTTGAAAGCCAATTCGGTTCATGCGCTTGATTGTGCAACACACTGGTTTAAAGAACTCGTTAGCCTTGATACAAGACATACAGCAGATTCAGTTTCTACTCTAAATCACTCGCATATCAAACAACTGTCCTACAGAAACTACTCTGGCGACCAAATAACAAGAAGACAGATACTCCTATATTCAAATACTTATGGTGTACTCGGAATATGCTCGGTGCCAGAAATGTGAGATGCTGCATCCTCTTTTGATATGGCGACATAGTTCACAGGAGCTACTGGTCTGGTCTTCCCGTCTCTATTTATAGATCTGGAACCATTTTGATGAGCATTAAGAGAAAGACGTCTGCTCGCAGTACCATTGGGGCCTCCATTGGCTCGTGGACCTACCACCTTCTTGGTACTAAGTTGTCGTGCCGGGCTCGGTGTCGCACCAAAAATGGCTTCTTGTTCTTTGCTCATCTGATCGTGGAACTTTTTCTGATCCTGTGAAATATACATAGAATTTAGGTAACAGACACAGGAATAAAGCAAGCAGTCAATAAAGTTAATGATTGACATGAGTAACTTGCTTCCACTTCCAAGGATTGGCTTTCCACACAAATTTTTCCCCCAGAGTAATGGACTGAGAGACTTACCCTCAACCTCTTTTTCTCCTCTTCTCTATCTTGTCTGAGCATTGCATATTCATCTAGCATGGCAAGGAGAGGAACGCCATCATATGTGAATGTTATACCACGTTCTTGCTCCCATGCGTGAGTTTTAGCAATCAAGGTGTCAACAAGAGCTACAATAGCCAAAAATTAAAAACTAAAAATTAAAAATCAATAACTCCAAGAACGTGACTCGTGAATTTTCAGACGTAAACTTCTAATTCCCTTTTCACAAGATCAGCTAACTATTATGTAAATCAATTTGAACGGAAAGATATTTCATAGTTTGGGACATACCCGGAATTTTATTGACCAAGATCCGTGCCTTTTCGGCTCTCTTCAGATTCAAGTGTGCACCTCTGCTGGCATTGTACCTGTTCTCATCCTGTTTCACTAATGCAACATCAGTGGCACAACATACAAGTGCAAGGTCATCTTCATACCATTTTTGTAACAACTAGCCAATCAAAAGAATTACTTACAAAAAATATAAAAATTTCAATATCAAGATTTAGTTTATAAGAGATGCTGTAGAAATCAATGTTCATTGATTCATAACATCAAATATTGCAAGAGAAGGAACCAGTAAGTTAATAGTGATTCAATATATAAAGATGCTTCCAATCTCTTTATCCTTCCTCCCCAACCCCTTATTCATGTCATGGTAAAGAAGTTAAATTGATTGATCATACCCAATTTCTCAAAAGGAGAAACTATCACGTTCAACCACTAGCATAAGCATTTTAATTTATATTCTGGACAAGTTATCAAGTTTAAACCCGAAATCAATACAGTTCACGAGCAAGTGGGGAATATTGCAGACTGCATGGACCAAAAATTAGATTACTCATATCTAATGAACTGTCACAAAAATATACATAATCGAGTTAGAATACTCATATCTATCGAATTGTCACAAAAATATGCACAATTTAAGGCTGCCTTAGCCTAAAAAAATAATGTGACTAGAAACATTACCATCGCAGATACAGAAATTAATTTCCAACATTTCTATTTAGTTTGTGAAGACTTTTGAGCAATAAATTTCTGAGTTTACAAGTGCTGCCTACATGCACCTAAGATTTAGAAGGGCATAGAGTGAAATGGGGGTGAGGAACGATAGAAATATAATTACCCTATTGTAGTCTTCAAGCCAGCTTTCTTCTTCACAAGCTGACATCCATTTTTCAACCTTTTCCAGTATATCCTTTCTGCTCAGAGCCTCTTCTTTTGCTCTCGCGATCTGCTTGTCCATGTCAGCTAATAATTCCACAGGCTCAACACTTCCTGAATCAATGAGTCCCAAAATTTTTTCTCGGGCTGCATCAGTATCAATCTCTATGTGAGCACGAGCAAATATCTCTTCTAGCTCACCCTGCCTCTTAAAAGCAATTTCCTTCATTCTGCTAGCTTTTAGCTGATCAAGCCTTTCAACTTCTATTTCGGCCTTCACAAATGCAGAGATGACTAAATAAACCACAATTGCATTGTACACACAAATTTAACTGACTAATCAACAAATTTTTTTATTGTACACTTGAATTTAACTTTCAAATAGTACAGAACTCCAGAAACCTGTTCAATGAGGTCCAAGGCAAGAGCCCCAGGAATGGAAACTTCGTCCACTGAAGCTGAAATATTACAAGTAACATGGTCAAATAGGCTCCGTTCTTCTTCAGGTGTGTCCATTAAATTCCAAAGATCAATTAGCTGAGTTGCTAATTCTTGAAGCTGCAAATAAGCACACAAGTCAAAAGACAACTTTAGTTTGCATGGAGAAGATGAACCTCAAAGCAACAAGTATGTCAACCAAATTCCTTGCATTGGTAAAAAGCAAAAAGATATGAAAGCCAAGTAAAGAGGAATCTAGGACAATATGCATCTCCTTTAAAATAGTCCAGTTACTTCTCTATAATCCCTTGAGAACTTCAATAAAGCCTATTAAAAACATAATAGATAAAATCATTTTTCCTGTAATCACTTATCCTGTGAATGTATCCTACACTGTGTGCATGTTAAAATCGTTGTTTTCCCAATATTTAGATAATAAACATCATTTTGCAATCTTTGTTGTCCATACAACTGTGATTCTGCTGCATTAAAAGATCCTATTGCACTGATAAATATTTTTAAAGGGTAGGGGTACGATTTACATGAAGTGAAGTTTTCTACAGTATTTGAGAACATGCTGATGGCGTAAGATTAAAATAGTTCAGCTTATGCAGGTGAACATCTGTATCAAGTTCTCTCACAAGGATCAGCTTGGAACTTGAGTAGGTACCTTCTGTAACCTCTGTTTCTTATCTTCCTTAAGCGCTAAAACAGTCTTCGCCAATCTAGACAGCGTGTCATTGCTTATGCTTTTAGATTGTACACCTGTTGAGTCATTCAGGCTTGGATGCACTTCAGTGACAGTTGTAAAAAAGTCCATGCCAAGGACAGCACAAAGATCATGTACAGTGCTCACAAATTCAAGAACTTTGTGCAACCTTTCACTCTGCAATATCAAGAAAAAAGAATATTACAAATCAGCACAACTGAAGCAGCTAACCCATAGTAAGATAAAGACCCTACCTTTTCTTTTTGAAGGTCTTGGAGCTGAGCATGAAATTCATCCAATTTCTTCAGGGATAGATCAGTCTCGTCAACAGCTGGACTCTCCGAGTGCTTGCTGTCCCCAACAATTTCTGCACATATCTTTTGTATTTGAGACTGAACATCCGAAAATTCTTTAATCCTCTCCTCCTTCAATTTCCATAGTTTTTCCAATGCAGGAGCTATAGCTGCAAGTTGCTCCTTAATTGTTCCCAAGGTAGTCTCAGGCTGCAAAAAAGACCAAAAAGAGACAAATAAGGTACAAGTTAAAAAGACACGGTGCTAAAATACACTTTAGAAAGCTTTACTCTACTCCAATCCTAATGATTATCACATTTACAGCTCCTCATATCTCAAAGCCTTCCCCGAATAATTTGATGCCAGTTACTTACGATTCCAACATATGTCTTCTCTCCAAGTGCTGATAGGAGATTGGTTAGTTCAACTCTAGCATCAGCCAATGTCTGCAGAAGTTGTGCCCTGGATTTCACAGCCTGCTCGACCTTTCTCTTGTACACATCCAAGCACTCTTGCTCCAACTGAAGTAGCATTTTATCCCGTTCCTCGTCATTCTCACCAACTTCATCCCAAATTTGCTGCATGAAAACAAGTATTCGTTTCTGTCAGCCACTGAAATGTACTAGTGGCTGAATAGAGAGAGCATTGTAAATCCAATAAATTCAAAAATGGCTTGCCTGCAATTGTTGAAGTAAAGATCCACAACTAGTTTGTCCAAGAAGAGAATTTTCATCGTCTACTGCTGCCATCTATTATGGCTAGAAGGAAACCTGAAAGAAGATTTAAATTCAGTCCCATTCTTTCTACATTACTATATGACCAGAAATGATCACTTTTAAGAATATCTAGCACAGAGCATAGCAATTCAAGTGCGCTTTATTAATAAATGAAACATTCCAAAATTCAAATGAATATCAAGATATGGCAATGAGGTCAAAGTTCAGACTCATCTACTAATCCGCAAAATATAAATCAACTTCAATGCTGGGGGAATTCATAAGATTTGGCAAAAACATAAGACTTTACCATCAGAAACACCAATTAAACTCCACATAGTCATGTGTGATCAATTTCAGATCCTTGTAGTTGGGATCCTACTTCCAAACAAGGACACACTTTCCAAATCCGATAGAAACATCCGAAACCGATAAATATTTCAAAGGAATTTCTGTTCCCACTTAAACTAAAAAAAAAAAAGAGGGAAAGATAATTTAATCCACGTTCCTTCTACTTCAACAACACCCACAGAAACGGAGAAAACAAGATCAAGCACAGGTCGACTATTTCAACAACTGAAAACAAAATATCAAGCAAAACATCCCACCAAAATACCGTTCGACAAAAAACCCTCGAGTAAATAAAAAACCCTGATATTCACACAAAATGTACATAAATCCAGAACCACCAAACACTTCCTTGTAGTTGGGATACTAAAGAAAAGTATCAAAACCACTTCCCAACACTCGGATCTCAATCCAAAACCATTTCAATCAAGTCAAAACAAATATACTCAACAAGCAATCACATCACGATATGCACACATTTCTATGTTTTTTTTTCACGAAAATCAGAGAAAAAGCTGCAATGAAGAGAAATTCTAACCAGATCGTACTTAATGGATAGGGTTTACGATAAATCGTAAACTCAGATCTGATGGGATTTTTTTCTTTTTTTTCCCCCTCTCTTCGCTACAGTGTGAGTGTGTGTTGAAAGGACAGTGAGTGTGGAAAATCAGAAGCGAAAGGACAGAGAAAGGGATATATCTCGAAGAGAAAACGTTATAATAGCGTTGAGTTTGGGACCAGTATATACGTCGTCGTCTCTGACCAATTTATTATATATTCGCATCACATGTTAAGCTCTATTTATTCTTACCGTTCTTATTTTTAATATTTCATTAATCATAAAATATTATTTTTAATCAAAATTTTCGTCCAGAAAGTATTGTTAACATATCTTAAAATGAAGATCAAATATTTAATCGCATTTTTGCATTTTGCTTATTTAGAAATACAATGGACAAATAAGTTTTTTTACTCTATTTTAAATAAATTTTTTGAGAGAAAACATAATCATGAACAATTTATGTTAATTTGAAAATAAAAATACTGTCAAAAAGAGTTTGAGACATAAATATAATAATGTATAAAGGTTACGAACATTCGTACAATTAAGATGTAGTCTGATTATTAAAAATGTGATTTGAATATATTTAGCTTTATTATTATCGTGAAAAGTGAAAGATCTTTAGTGTGAATTTTCACCCGTGTTTATAGAATTATTTACTGAATTTGACACTGTGCTAATTGAGTGAAAGGACGATTTTACCCTTTGAGTTTGACTAGCTTCCAATTTTCGTTTGGCCAAGACTGGAATTATCAATATAGACGTTAAAATTGTACGTGACTTTTAGTTGAATTGGATAACATACGCGACTTTTAATTGAATTGGAGAACAATATTAAGTAATTTGACATTTTTGCCTTCCAGCTTTAAATCATGTGAAGTTGCGCTCGATCTTATCATTTAAATTCATAGAATTATGTAAGTTGAGCAATTCGAAACCTTACTTTTGGAGGTTGTGACCCTACACTATGTAAAAGGTTGAAGAATCCAATCATAATTTTCACTATTAATTGAGTTCAATTGAGTTCGTTAGAAAATGAAAATATTAGTCGTCTAATATTACAAGAGGAATTGGTTAGCTATCAATTTATCGCTATTTAAAGTATACTTATAAGATTAGAAATTGATACATTTGATTGAAGGGCATTTCCTATTAAGCTCATTTTTGGTACACAATTATTTAAATTTTATTTTAACAATATATTTTTTCGATAAAATAATTTTATACGTGGACCAATAACTTTCACTATTTTTGAACATATTCTTAAAAAAAAATTATTTTTCACAAAATCTATTCTAAAAAATCTACGTCAAACATACATTTAATTAGCAAGGTAAAGTATGTAAAATGATAAGGAAGGTAATGATTACAATAAAATACAAATTAAGGGTTTATTTATTTGTAAACTTTATTAAAAAGGAGGAAGCGCGGCTCTTAGGCTACGAATCTCCTTTTATTAATGAATATAAGTCCCGTGATTAAATAAATTATACACCCAATCAACCAACTTTTAGATAACATTGCATGTTACTTTTTGTTAATTAATAGCCTCTCCATTTACTTTATGATATGAACTATCATTGGCTATTACACAAATATTTTGATGCATAGATTATGTTGAGAAATTCGTGAAATGTGTGGTTGAAAATGAGTATGAAAATTAAACAGTTTTGAAATAATAGTTTTCAAACATGGCTGAGTATGAGTTTGGCTCGTGTGATCCATAAATACTACCAACTTGTCCATTACTCGTTTACGAACAAAATCATTTATAAACAACCCTAAAACATTCTTTAAATCTTTCGAGTGAACTCGAGGTTGGGCTGATCTTTTCTTTTATTATTCTATTTCCTCTTATATTTTCGAATAATAGTAAAATTTTTATATATAAGTTTCTAAACCATCTTTCACGCTGAAAATCTCATCTAGGAAAAAACTTAATCGATTCCGTCTATTTTTTATACAATTCAAAATAAATTTTACCGTGTTGGCATGTTGGCCCTGTAAAATTTACATATTGTGACCCCAAATTTTATTTTTTATTTTTGACAATATGAACCCAAACTTCATCACATGGATTTAAAAAAAAAAAACACACACACACACACACAATTACACGTGTAAGATATTGGAGGGAATCCAATAGTACCTTTATACGAGGAATCTGTCTATTTTCAGATTAGAAAGACAGTGGGAATCTATCTTTGTTAAGAATGAAGCTTTATGTAGGGGTGTGGAGTGGAAGGAGTATATGCAATTTGTAAAACTCATGTCTGTATTTTATTCATCAATGCCTCTAGAGATGACAATGGATCGTGTAGGCTCAGTTTGACCTGTAAACACCCGAGCTCATCTACCCTACGAATTAGTCAAGATACAAAAGTTGGAGCTCGTGAGCCTCATAGGTCAAAACGAGCCATAGACAAGTCCAAATGAATCGGAACTCAACTGAGCCAATTGAAAGAAAAAAGTAACCTTAACTCAATCCAAGAATTATCTCAAAATGAGCCCGTGAGTCACTCAATACGTTTACCACTCATACTACCTCTTATATGTTACCGTTAAGAGTTCATAGATCAAAAATAATAATTAATTTACTATGGAAACTTTTTTAACACCTTGTTCGATCCCCATTTTTTTAAAACGCATTTTTCTTTTTCTTTTTTTCAGTAACACATTTTTCAATAAAATATTATTACACGCAATCCAAAAAATTTCTTCATTTTTAACCTCACATTCTCCGTCAATCTACTATTTTAAAATGGATTATATCTAAAAAAAAAATTGGACTCAAACATGCCCTTATAACCGGGTCAAACGTACCCATGAAAATCTCCTTTGTTTTTTATTTTTTCATTTTTTTCCCATTCTCTCGTGTTTGGGAAGGACATCCACGTTATACGTTCCCGCCTTTTCCGCCAATTTCGTTGATCCAAAAAAAATTAAATAAAAATAAAAAGTGAAACTTGAATGCTTAAACACTGGTTCTTACATTATAACATTAGATGATATGATTTCTCAATTGCACGTTTGTATCGGAATTCAATGAACAAACAATTATCCACAATTTTTTGCGTAAGGTAATCTTCTTTCCGAATTCATTTTGCTCCATCTTTAATTCTTCCAATTGTCTTTATTGAATAAATTTGGTCGCAATTCAATCGCATTGCGATTAGAATGCCTGAAGATCATTTCGTGTTTCCCGTGTGTAAGGGTACAGTCTTCCAATTTTATATTGAATCGTACCTGATCGGTATATATTGGAATGCATATTGAATTTTAAGTAATTTGTAGGCGTGTTAATGGGTATTAGGAATAAATCTAACGCAGGATAATATTTATTTATTGAGTTTGGGAATTGCTTGTTGCTCATTTCTGTCTCCTTGGGAATTTTAAGCCTTTAATTTTTGGTATCTGATGCTGGTGTGCCTTGGAATGTTAGGGTATTGAGCGTTAACTCTTCGAATCTTAACTTTAGGGAGAGAGAACTAATAGAAAAAGAAAAAAATACGACATAAAAATTAACTAAAAATACCCCCAGCCCCCTGGGAACTTTTCCTATACTGTGATTGTAAGGAAAGCATAATAATCATGCGCTTCAAGTGATTATTATCCATTACTTGTGTAAACTCTAGTTTATGTACATTTCTAAACATTTCTCTGATCGTTATCCAAGATCTTGAATGTGTTTTTGTTCATGTAGTATTGCAAAGTGGACCATTTAGGATATAATAGTATATTATACCACATTTAGTCCTTGTTTGACAACCATTATTTCAAATTTCTTTTTTCTACGTACTCATTTTCAACCACACATTCACGTAATAAAATATTCTACACGCAAACCCAAAACTTTTCCCTACTTTTTAACCACACATTCTCAAAAAAATCACCATTCAAAAATCTATTTACCCAATTAATGGGTGTCAAACAAGGGCTTAGTTTTTTTCAGAAAATAATTGCGACAAAGCCTTTGAGGGAGTTGAAGTTTTAAAAAAGCTTAAATTCTTATATTTCTCTTCCGTTTTAGTCTATACACATGACGGTGTAAATGAGTAAATTTATAGAAATAGTTGGTCTCAGCATAACAAATCAATTGTTCACTGGATACCAACGTTTAATTTAGGTTCTCTGTAAACATAGTGGCACCATGTAGAACACAATCCGAGAGGAGAGAAAAATTGCTAGGAGTTGAGTTTCCCCATTAGGCTTTGTGTGAATATTGCTACCTGATTAAATATGCCTCATTCACAAAATTTTAATAAATAGCTATTGACCTGTGATCTTTAAAAACAAGTATACCTTTTTAGTCAAACACCATTAACTTGATCTAATTCATTTAAAGCATATGAATTACATTGATCAGAGATTAATACTCCTTGAATTGCACATTACACTGTCAAATATGATTTTTTGATCGTTCGTGAGAGTGTTGGTAATGTACTGATGTAATAATACCTGAGCCCTTCAGTGAGCAAGAGTGATTAGCCTACAATACTTGCTGTAATTTGCAAATAGTGTAAGTTTGTCTTCTTTTGCTTCTGTGTTTTTTTCTTACTATTTAGTTTGAACAAACATCACTATAGTTTTCTTATTTTTTAATCAATCTCACTCATTATTTATTTCATTCTTATCAGCTGAACGACCTGAGCACTCCAAGATTCTCGCAAGTCTGTCTTATATAAAGCAACTTCCACCCCTTCCCACTTTGTTGACATACTACTGCAAGCTGTGTTCAGTTATTTAAAGTAAGAGTAAAGTAAGTACAATGCAGAAGAGCAAAAGTCCCCCTTTACCTTCAACACCTAATGGTCGAATTCGTCATCGAAGACGTTGGCACTCACACGAGGTGAGTAGTACCCAATTTCCTTTCTGCAGTTGGGCAGAGAGAGTTCTGAACTGTTAAGTAAATTTGCCGTATCTTCTTGCATATATGTGGAAAAACATCTAATATATGTTCACACAAGTACTTAGGGAACAGGGCCAACCTGATGCCTTGAGCTCCATATGTTTCTCACCTGTCATTCATAACTATTAAGGTGACAATGCCGCCTCATGCCTTGAGCTCTACAGCTTTGGACCTCTCTAGTCTGAGCTTTAGTTACCCTCATTTTGTTGCTATTCTTATTTTCTGGTCCGACTTGGGGTGACATGAAAACTTAGTAAGGTTATTAGCGTGCCTTCTCTGATGACGTGCATTGATGAATATAGAGGAACACAACTTGACATCTATGATTGGTAATTTACATTAATGGAATCATTCTTCGACCACGATCTGTTTATGTTCTAAATGACTCAGAGCGCTAAAAATATACTATTTATGATCTGGGGAGGTTGGGGATTGAAGGGGAGAGGCATTCTGTTCATCCAAAAGCTTGTAAAATGAGTTCTTTTTGCATGTGATTTGAATGGTTTTCTTGGAGCTAAATGAAGTCAACTGAAAGAGGTAACTTTTACTTAGAAAATGCAGCTCTCATATTTGTCGCCAGGTTGTTCCTGATATAAGCAAATTAAATGGAAGCCTCTTACTGGTTAATGATCAAAACAAATACAGATCCATGCGGATTCGCACATTTTCATCGTTGTGGATGCTTGGGAGTGTCATACTGATTCTTTACTTGGGCCATCTTTATATTTGTGCAATGGTAGTTGTCATCCAAATATTCATGGCATCTGAGCTGTTCCATCTGCTTAGAAGAGCTCACGAAGATAAGCGTCTTCCAGGATTTAAGTTTATCAATTGGTAAGAAAAGCCCAGTATTTTTGGTAAAACTTTCCACTCAAAGTTCCTGCATTGCTCCTAATTGTTCAGGAATAGATTTCATCTATTTACTATTGTAATTTTGTACAATATTTTGTGTCAGGCATTTTTTCTTTACAGCAATGCTTTATGTATATGGCCGCATTCTCAGTCAACAGCTCGTCAATACTGTGACTTCAGATAAATTTTTCTATAAACTCATGAGCGGCCTTATCAAGTATCAGATGGTCATTTGTTATTTTGCATACATTGCAGGTCTGTTTATTTTGAATACTCACACAGATTTATTGGACATCAATTTTTTTTTGTTTCGGTCATCATAGCACCTCTTTTAAATAACTTTTATCGTTCCTGTTAACAGCATATGATGTTTGAGAATATGAAGTTTACTCGTATCTATCACAGGAATGATGTGGTTCATTCTTAGTTTGAAGAAGAAGATGTACAAGTATCAATTTGGTCAGTATGCATGGACGCATATGATTCTTATTGTCGTCTTCGTACAGTCCTCTTTCACTGTTGCTAATATTTTCGAAGGAATATTCTGGTAATAGACCTCTGAAATTATTAATTTAAACTAGTCACTTTGATATACAAGGTATATCATCAAATTAAGCATGTTTTGGAAGTGTTTCTAAATGGTTTAAATTATAATAGCTTCCATTTGTTTCTCATTTTTCATCCATAAAAATGAGAAATATGACCGTTATCCATCACATCAAGTCATCAATTTTAAATTTCTATCTTTTGTGTGGGGCCCAATAACAGCTCTATTTTTCATTCTCATTCTACGTAATGAGAATCAAACGGAGGCTTATATAGAAATGAGTGGTGAATCCCTTGAAATGTGTGGATAAAAAGTGGCTTGAGTGTTTATAAACACATTATAAACATGAGCCAAAACAGGCTTAAATTTTTTATTCCATAGAGCCGTTTGTAATGAGAATCGAATTGTATTCTATTCTTTTAAAACTATTTTCAATGCATCTAAATATGCAGGTTTCTTCTTCCGGCATCCCTTATAGCCGTCAATGATGTGGTTGCGTACTTTTGTGGCTTCTTCTTTGGTAAAACACCATTAATCAAGCTATCCCCCAAGAAGACCCGAGAAGGGTTTATTGGAGCATCTGTTGCTACCATATTGTCCGCATTTCTGGTAAACATATTATTACTTAGAAACTATAAATTATTTGAGAGAGGAATGTAAAAAGAAAATGTAACTTGTATGATTGTTATGTCCAAGAATTACAAAAGGAAGATTTTTATGGGTTACAATTACCTAGAAAGAAAATTTTATTACACTAGTTATGCAATCAAATTGACAGTCAAATTATAAAATAATAATCATGTAGAGTTACAAGATTGTGGATAGGTATTTATGGGAATTTTACAACATTTGATATGCAGCTTGCAAATATTCTGGGCCGTTTTCAATGGTTGACATGCCCAAGAAAGGTAATTCTTCCTATAAAGGGTTTGTAACAATAAATAATGGAGCTGCGGAGAATTACTGTCTACGAATTGACTGCAGGATCTATCAACTGGTTGGCTTCAGTGTGATCCCGGACCACTGTTCAAGACGGAGTATTATCCTTTACCAGCATGGATTCCTCAGTGGGTAAGTTGATCTTCAAATTTTGTAACGGAGTTCTTACCAGGGTCAATACTGAATAGATTTTTCATTGAATTTCTCCAGTTCCCGTGGAAGGAAATCTCGGTCTTGCCCGTCCAGTGGCATGCTTTATGCCTAGGTTTATTTGCATCAATTATAGCACCTTTTGGAGGATTTTTTGCTAGTGGTTTCAAGAGAGCCTTTAAAATCAAGGTGCATATTCATTTAATTTTCTGAAGTAGGATAAACAATTACTTCCGTTAACTGTTCATTTTTAACATATAATTTTCCAGGATTTTGGCGATACCATTCCTGGACATGGTGGTTTCACAGATAGAATGGATTGCCAGGTAAGCTGCACAAATTCAAACATTCTTGTTCTGATGCCTGAGGTGGCTTATTGATGATTTCTTTTAAGCAGTAAGTAAAACCCATGTTGCGACTGAAAAAAGGTTACCACGATATGTACATCTTTAAGCGATAGGGAAGTGTAGTTTAAAGTAAAACATCGTTGTAATTTCTGTAAATTCTTCACTTGATGTTGGGAAGTTATCGAGCTAATAGATCTTTTAACCGTAGTAGTTATGGTGCTAGTGTATTTTAATTCCTATGTTTCACATAATGAAGTTACACAATCCCTAATGTTGCAACCTAGCAAATGATATTTATTTTCCCTTTTCACCATATCCATCGTCATAATCATACCTTAAGATTGTAGATGATTTATTGAACAACTAACATATTTTTCATATTCACCCAGATGGTTATGGCCATATTTGCCTACATATATCATCAGTCATTTATCATCCCCCAAACCAACACGGTCGAGATGATCTTGGATCAGGTTAGTAACTCATTTTCGTAACTTAATAGAGAGTGGAGAGTCAGTTCTATGTCCATGTACTGCAGAACTCTGTGTTACACGTAATCGACTAATTTCATGAAATTTATCCATTGCAGATAATAAGAAACCTCAGCTTTGAGGATCAGGAAGTACTCTATTTGAAGCTTGGCCAGATATTCCAATGAACAGAAATTTGGTAACTGTTGAGACAAATTTTTGGCCGATCACCAATTCATTAAAAGCTTTACCATACTCCAACTTCGATTTTGTAGGGCACAACTCCTGGAAATCTGATGAATGCTTACAAATCTCTAACTTTTGTTTTGCATTTGCCTTTACAGCTTTATGAAAGGAGGGATGAGACATAATTTGTAAAAACAGCATTTGTTGGGGGGGGGGGGGGGGGGGTGTGAGCATACTAGGATGTCTCCCAAAAAAAGTCACTCAATTTGGGAAAAAACAGGAAAATACCAAGGGGAGCTTTTGTATCTTGAAAAGTAATTTAGGAAGGACATTGCATGTTATTTGATTACAGCTCAAAAATACAAAGATCAGGTCTAAACATGACAGACATGGTTGTGGCATAAATTAATGGACAAAGTTTAATAAGATGTTAAATTTTTTGGATCTTTAATATTATTATTCATTATTGTAATATCGTCTATCTTAGCTTTTACTATCCATGATGGTTTGTCATGAATGCTAAGGTATGTCATCATTCATATCCACTGCCGAGATAGGAATGCATGAAATATAACCCTGTATGGCCAGTTGTTTTGAGTATATGAATCGTCTTGAAATGTCAATCTTATTAAGAGCAGTAAAGTTTGATTAATATTCTCACGTATAATCGACACGGGATTTTACTCATTATCACATCTCAAAACTATGACTCATTTCCGATTGCTTGTTCATTGATACTACATGTACATCATCATTTACATTTTGCCACGTGACAACACTATTGGACAGTTTAAAAAAATAAATATTTTTCCCCTCCCATCCTTTTTTAACACCACGTCAAATGTCAAGTCAGAAGTATACATCTAGTATTTTTGTTGTCGTCTAAGCAATAAATGGATCTAATTACTCTATTTGACACTATAAGCTTTGATTTTTTAGCTTCAATTTTAAAATTTCAATTCTGTTAAGAGTAGTCTAAATTTTTTTACGTCGAAAAGCTAAAATCTTTTGTTCGATCCATTTTCACACTTATGGCATCTCTCCATATTCTGCTCTCACTAGAAGAAGATCTTACACCATTTATTTTGATAGTGCTGATCATACAAAATTTCTTTCGCAGAGGTATCAAAGGGTCAATTATTGACCACACTTATTTACAATATATTAAATATCACATAGAATAATTTTTTTGAACGATTCTAACCTTAATATAATTTAATTATTTCAATAATATCTTACTTTTCATTTTTTCAATATGTATTTATTTTATTTAATCATTTACTTACCATCAATATACATATACATTTGACAAATTCATTTCAACTGTGCGTTTTCATTAATGTATGAATTCCCTATTATTAATTCTTAATTAATTAACATTCACATTCATTTAATTATTATTCATCTTCATTATGTATTTCAATGTTATTAATTCAAATTAAGTTAATTAGAATTTCACATTCATGGATGCATTTCATTATTCACGTCCTTAGAATTTTACATTCATGGATGCATTTCATTATTCACGTCCATTTATAAATTAACATCTAATTTTACTTAAATGAGATTAAACATAACATCGTGAGAATTATTTTTTGGACAAGTTTAGTCATATTATAATTCAATTATTTTAATAATACTTTACTTTTCATTTTTAATATATATTTAATATTTAACTATTTAGTCATCATCAATGTACATATAAATTTGATAGATTCATTTCACCAATTTAATTTCATTAATGTATGAATTTCTCATTATTAATTCGCAATTAATTAATATTTACGTTCATTTAATTAATATTCATCTTCATTTTTACATTTCAGTGTTATTAATTCTAATTATAAGCAAATTAGAATTTAAAATCATTTCATTATTCACGTTTATGTATGCTAATTAACATCTAATTTATTTAATTGAAAATTAAATAAATGCTTTAACATTCATTGTAATATATATATATTTTTGGTGTTAATTTTAAATTAATTAATATTCACGTATATTCAGATATTTCTTTTACAGCACTTATAAAACATTTCAGGATAGCCTGTAACACATGTTCAACGTTAACTAGTATAATAAAGTGAGCCATGGAGATCAGAGTTTTTAATATTTTATCAACGAAGAAGACATGGTTGAACTATTTTACTTTTAATGGAATTTTTGTTTATAAATGATTTTTTAAATTAAGTACTATAATTTTTAATTTTGAGTTGCTCTTTAATTATAAGTGAAATTTTTAGTATTTATTTACTTGTAAGTACATGTATTCATTTTAATTAGCTACATTTTTTCTTTATTCATTAATACGGTCTAAGAACTCATATAATGTATCAATTTCATATGTGATTACTTAAAAAAGAATATAAATTTAGATTAATTTCATCCGTATAATAATTACACCTAAAAATCAAATAAATTTTATTATTAGTGCACGATTGGAAAGTGATTAAATTACAATCAATTCTGATCGAATATAATTTTTCTTCACACAATTTGTAGAACTACAATTGTTACCTACTTATTATTCACACATTCCGTAAAATATACATGTTTTGATTACTTAATTTTTAAAATTTACTCTTCCCAAACATGCAATTGTGTCAAGCTGCAATGCTCCTGAACCTAATATATGTATGATAGTTGATCCACAAACTTTGTTATGTTTAAAATTTTATTACAATTCAGTCACTGAATTTACCTTCATCAACATCAACATCCAAGAAAAGCTGTTTCTCTACATTTTCAACATTTTCCGCCGCACATCGATTCGAGCACAAGATAATGGAAGTGTTGTGGGTAGACACTTGAATGTACTGCACGGAAACATGTTTAGATTTCTACCTCTAAATCCTTGCAGAAGTCTTTGTACAAAAGGTTTTACCCTTGAACTATTGTGTCTGAGTGACGGAACTATAATAGTATACTATACAACACAGTTAGAACATCCTGTTTGATGGGCCGTTGCTTGTTAGATTGAACGGCCCGTAAAAGAATCTCGTTATCAAATATGTCTCAATCGATAAATTTAAAAAATAAAAAAAATTAACGGTGGTTAAAATTTTAAAGGAAGATCAAGTAATTCTAAATTACTTAATTTTATTAAGCCTCCGTTTAGTAACCATTCTTTCAAAACTTCTTTTTTCTCATACTCATTTTTAATCACATAGTTACGCAATAAAATATTTTTCACGTAAACACGTTTTTTTCCAACATTTTAATCACACGATTTCCAAAAAATAAATAAAGCTTATTAGAGGAACATCGTCTTCTTCCAGGACGAGCACTTCTTGAATATTTTGTGAATGCGGGCAATGTAAAGAGACTTTCTCAGCCTTCAGATCATTTATCTGCATCCACATTGTCCACTGCAACTGTCACACCAACTTCGGCAGGCCGTATAACTCGGTCATGGAGCATGTATCCAGCCTGCATCAGGAACATAAAGAATCAGGTTGGTTCAGGTTAATATTAAAATTAAGTCATTTAATTCCTACATAAAAATTAAGTATTTAAAATACCCAGAAAAGTTATTTTTAGTTCAGAATCATAAAACTGGAAGAAATCTCAATTCACGAAGAGAATTCAACTAAACGAAGACTACGAACGACAGAAAATGATAAAATTTGAGCTAGACGTCAATTGTAGTTCATGGATTTGAATGCTGTGAAGAAAAAATCACCCAACTACCATGTGGAGAAATTAAAATCAATCGACCACATTGCAACTAAAATAAAATTAAAATTAAAATACACACACACACACATACATACAAGCTCTATCTTGATCCCAACCATAGAATTCATCCTCCAAACAAATAAAGGAAAGTCAGCATCCAAGACGATGCTTATACAAAAAACTGTACCCAACTGTTTATTTTTTGTAAAATAATTCTCTACTTTTTAGATTTAGCCCCTGGGACCAAACAGGGGCTTATTAAGACCACTATAGCATACAAACTGGCAAATGTGCATACCTTTAGAACCACTGCGACATGGTTTGCAGGCTTTGAAGCATCTGGTACTTGGAAAACAGCATTATGCCTGTTCGGATCAAATTCTTCATTCATAACATCATATTTCTCTACTCCAAACTTTTTGAATGCCTGCAGATAACAAGCATGTGATTTCACCGGTAAACAAATGTTGATCACAAGGCTTCTGCTTCTCACCATACGACTCAATTACATGATACTACAACTTGCGAGGAAACACTAGAATCCAATCAGTATGTCAGATCAACCACATTAGAAATGCAAGAAGATGAAGATAACCAAAACAGTTTGATTACGACACTTGAGTTTGCAGTACCAGTGTCAATTGAGCATTAGCAGTCAACGTGCACACTCTCGAGTCTCGGTACAAGATGGTACAACTATTTTAATCTTCCATAAAAATTTATCCATGCAAAAGCATGCCTGGTAGCTTTTCATTACATATTCTCACGATCAATTCTCTGCCAAGCAAATTAGTATGACGCATATCTTTATGGGCTCTTACTTCTAACTATTATTATTCACCGTCTTCACAAATTACACATAGATCGACACTTTTTATTGGTTTGAATGATTATTTGTGTGTGCATCTATTCATAAACGGAAGAATTCAGAAATGTGATTCATGTCTCTATGCCATTCCGATAAAGAAGCAGTCAGCTTATCATGATATATTACAAGTATCATTACTTATATCTTTTGTCAATATATAATTAGAAATACAAGTGACTATTCATAAAAGTGTTGACCATTTGTGCTAACAAATCCGGTTGGTACCCAAGATATGCATGTACCAATGCTAAGATGAACCCAAAGGTGATCCGAGAAAATTTGCTACTCTTTTTATAAATTTGAGTTTTAACATATTAGTCTGCTTAAAATATAGTATTATCAGCAGGTCACACTTGATAAGGAAAGAAAGAGGATACAGCTAAGACCCGAAATATAATACCTCTATTAGCTGTTTTTCAGTCATGTCAACACCTTCAAGAAGTGTTTTAAGTTGTGAAACGGCTCCAGCAGCATCATTGGTAGTTTCGATCTTCGAAAAGCTCTCTTTTGCAGCAGATGAAGCCCTACCCAAGTTATCCGCCACATCCAAAAGGCTCTTTGCAAAATTCTGCACCAAAATACAAAATTTCAAATTAATACTTGAGTAAGATAACAAATGGCACAATGAACTGAAAGGATAATAAGGAGGGGCCTGTATGTCCCCCTGACAGCATTAATATTAACTGAAATACAAATCCATAAACCTGAATGGCGAATTTCTTAGCATTGTCTGCTTCACGTTTAGTACGGTCCTTCACATTCTCCATCTCTGCAAGAGTCCTCAGAACCTTATCCTTCATTTGCTCATGCTCCATCTGCTTGACTTTCAGAAGTTCTTCCTTCTCAGCAAGAAGTTTCATCAGGTCATCTCTTGAAAGGTCACTCTCCGAATCTGAATCTGAATCTGAATCAGAAAAAGCAATTCGCTTAGTTCCTCTCTTCCTCCTCTTCACAGATCCAGACTTGCTAGATGGAGGTTTCATGTTAAGACCTGATTCATCTCTCTCGTCTGAAACAGATGCCTCTGACTGATCAGGAACATCGACAGCAGCAGCATTAGCACCGTCATCTCTCTTATTTTCTTGTTTGTTTTCAGATTCAGCATTTTCCTTCTCATTGGGATGTGGGGATGCAGATGACGAGAATCCAAACCACTGAAAGGTGGATGAATTTAGAGTTGAATGACCTAGCAGAGACACCTGAACAGAGACCATCTAAATTAGAAAAAGCAAGGACTTGGTACTCATTCTTTGATAAGCAACAATTTCATTGTATTAGAGTAAGGAAGAAAAAAGACTAGAGGAAAATTCAGAACAGGTGCTGGTAGTTGATTCTGTACAGATTCCGCCCAAGCAGACACCAGACGTTTATCCTCCATGCAAACTAGCCAAATGGACAATACATTACTTTATTGAACGAGGAACAAACTCACGTAAAGATAATTGAACCCGTTCATGTCCAGAATAAATGCAATGAACAGAGAGCATGCCAACATATTTAAAAAAAAACGTGAACAGAGGTAGGACCAATACCAAAGTCTCAAAACTGGAATGTTTTTAATCCAGTAGTCACTGGAGATATACAACTTTACAGCAACCTAAACCTTCACCAAAACTACGGAGTAGGGACTAAAAGTCTAAAACCTTACAATTGATAATTTTCACCAAATAACCCAAATTGCGAACAACCAGCTCAAATAAACTTGTTTTGAGATAACGGGGGGAATAAAAACTCCACAAAGTATGGAACATTCACTTTCATTTAGCACCGTAATCACCAAAACTCAGCAAAGCTCAAATAGTTATACGAAATCACGATTCGAATCTCAAAATTATACCACAAAATCTTCTCTAGAAAAAAAATCAACCAACCAAATTAGGAAATGGAACTATATCTGCAGACTTTCATAAGCCCTAGCAAAACCCTGACTGTATAGGAAAAAAAAATAGCAGTACCTTTTCCTGAGAGCCCCGGGGGGAGAGGAATTGATTCGAGCTAATCCGAAAGTACATCTGGTCATGGCGAGCACAGAGGAGTTGCGAGCTGCGGCACTGAGTCAACACGGTCCTGGAAAACCGACTCGTTATTCTGCCAAACGACATGGCTGCGAGGCCCTGGATTATGGCGGTAAATGAATGAAGAAGAAGGCAGGGTTTTCGGAGGGTTTAGAGTAATTACGAAATAAAAATAGGGGTAATGCCGTCTATAAATTACTGATGCAGTTAACAGGTTTAGAAGTATCCTGAAACTTGTAACATGAATTTTAATGGATCAAATATCGGAAAACCCACCGTAAACAGTTTCATTTGCGATATACTCCATGTCTATTAAAAATCTCAGAAAACTCGTATATTTGAAGCGTTTTGTGCGAAATACAACCCTTTTTTGTGATAAAAACTCTCTATCATCCAATTCCGTTAGTTTGACCGTTAAAAAAGTAAAAATTGCTAGCATTAAAAAAATAATTGCAGTTGTAGTCTTAAACTTTTTTTTTTAATTACACCAAAGTCTTTTATTTACGCAACTCACAATCTCATACCTTTAAAACTTTATTTTCTTCCCACCCCCGCCACATCCCACTACCATGAGAAGCAGCAATTCCTGTAACTCCCGCAGCCCATTACCATGAGAAGCAAAAAGAACAAATTGCTCATCACCTTTCTTTGTCCCCCCTTCTTTCCAATGTCCAGCCCCAAGTCAGTGGCTAGACAAAGGAAGCCCTCTTAGAGCTCTAGAAGAGCACCAAAACACTCATCGCCTTTTCCCATTTTGTTGCTCATGCAAAGCCAAAACTCGAGCTTGTGCCTCGAAACTAGCCATGAATTGAAAATTAGGTTTCACGGGTCGGACGGTCGAGCATAATCCACCTTACACCTTTATACATTGCAAGAAACGGGTCTAAAAAAGACAACACCACGACCCACCAACAACTCCCCCACCTTCAAACTCGTCCATTGTCGTCCAACCCAAACATTAATGTTTTGATACTCACTCAAGTATCACGAAAACATAAATCAAACCCTTGATTTACAACCCAACCAATGGATTTGGGTCTCAAAGTCTAGGGGAGAAATTTTCTCGTGTCACAATAATCGCATCCCAAATTTTGTCAAACTACGGAGAAAATCTCTCTGGTTTGCCGACCAACTAGGGTGATTTTTTCTTCGGTTTTCATCCTAACTCTCGTGAGAATCCTTGTTAGTGGTCACTGTGGTGGAGGTAGCGTGAGATTGCTCAACTGAGGTGGAAGAAGTGGGGTGGGGAGGAAGATAAAGTTTTAAAAGTTTGTGATTGTGCAAATAAAAGCTTTTGGAGTAATTTGGAAAAATAAAAAGTTTGAGATCACAGTTGCAATTTTTTTTTTAAATTTTGACATTTTTTTTAATGGTCAAACTAACGAAATTGGACGGTATGAGAGTTTTTCGCACAAAAAATTTTAAATAGAGAGATTTCTAATAAGTAGGGGGTATATCACGTTTCTAAGAGGTTTCTACTATTAATTCAATTCTAATCGAGCAAACTAACAATTTGATATAATTTATTTTCAGCCCTAATATGTATCATTAGTATATAAATTTATTAGAACCCAACAACATAGCTGCACCAGTGGTCTAGTGGTAGAATAGTACCCTGCCACGGTACAGACCCGGGTTCGATTCCCGGCTGGTGCATTATGTAAATAGAGGCAGTGATGATTTGCCTTGCGCTAAAGTGGCGACTTCGGGGTCTCCACATACGTCTGATATATGGATGAAAATAATGCGCAATCTGAGCCTCCTGCTTCCATTTTATTTTTATTTCGTCGATGTTCATATAATTTTTGTTAACGAAAGGAAATTCGTGCAAATATATTTGGCAAAGTTGATAGATTGAAAGTAGATTGCTTTTACAATTATCTCTACTTCTTTATAACGGAAGTTTTTTGTAAGGATAATTAATACACGGTCTATATTTTTCACTATTATTGTAGAAAACGTCCTTACTTTTCTTTTTTTTTTTTTTTTGACATTTTCATCCATAATTACACATTTGATTGCACAAAATGCATTTTTCTTCAAATTTCTATGTTAAGTGAAAGGCATCATTTTTCCTCTTTGTTTCCCATTTGAACTCATTTTTTCTTCTATTTCTTCCTCTTAAAGCTAAAATTTAATTTCTTCACTAAGAAATTATATTCTTTGGCGTGTTGTCTATAAAGTAGAAAGTAGAAATCAAACCCCTCATCGTTATGTGCATAAATAAGTTCTATTGAATGACACTTTTAACATACAAAAACTCTAAAATAGCAGAGAGAAGAAATGACAAAATCCAATTGATCTCGAAGCTTTTGATCATCCATAAAAGCAAAAGGTGTTCGTATTTTGGCAAATAATACCCCATATGTTCGGCCTCCACGCTAGGCAGCCGTTATCAATTGCTTTCCTAGTAGCCTCCAATTGAGTTCAATTTGGTACGAAGGGAATGAGACTTACAATAAAGCCATGTTTGGCCCTCATTTTTTAAATCTTATTTTTCTCAAACTCATTTTCAACCATGGACTTATAACTTTTATCAACTTTTCAATTATGCATTTCATGAACTTATATCAAAATCCACTAAAAATCTGGTTTTTAACTAATTCACAAGGGGGCTAAATGAAAAAACCAAGATGTATAACACAACTCGTACAAACTTGCAAGTAGGAGCCTCAAATAATATAATTATATTATGGTATAAAATACAAATGACAATGTATATAAAACGAGCTACACTCTCTGAAAAGCATTTGTTCATCCCTAGTCGTATGGATTCCGGAAATTCTTTAAAAGTTCAGGGATGTCATATCCAAGCATGTCATCAACAGCTTGAATCATTTTAGGCTTCAACTTTTCAAACTTATCGATGCTATATCCGCTCAAAACCTCCTTGAAGTGTTCGACGTGAGGGAAATCCCCAGCCGGTAGATGGTGTTCCCTCTGAACCTGTATAGCCGAGAAGGCAAAACATATTGATTATACTTTATGCATATATCACATCGGCATGCTTACATAATGTAAATTAGTGCAGATGCCTCGGTGTGTTGAGGGAGAGAAAAAAGAACCTTTGCAAATTCATCAGCCAGATTATCAATGAGTCTCTGCTGAGTCTTAGCTTTGCCCATCATTGCAGGCATCTCCCTTCTCAGATGACTGATAATATAAGCATGTATCTTGGCGGCCCTAGCACGCTTTACAAATTCATTTATCTGCATAAGAAGGAACATTAGAATCTGTTTTACCTCGTTTTACACAACAAAACATCCTACGCATATACAAGAACTCCATAACATGATGATCTGAGACTCACACGACGATCACAAGCCTTCTTTGGTATGTCTTTCAAATCTGTTAGAAGGTTGTCCTGTTCTTTCTCAAAAAGTTCTTTCCCAATTGGACCAGCTGCAGCGTTGTTAATAGGCTTGTCGTTAAAAGATCTGTCAAGCCAACAGAAGAGTCATTTTTAAGAATAAAAAATGGAAGAAGAAAAATAGAAAAGATAATTAATAGTGATAAGAGGAAAGGAGAAAGAGTAGGAGCAGCAGCAGCAGCAGAGGAGGAGAAAAAGATAAAAACACTGAGAGATAGTTTAAAATCAGACTTAGAGGTCCACATTAAATATAAGCCAAAATATATCACAGATTTGGAGCTTAATTTTTAGTATAAGCCACCCCAAACGTGCTTTTAACCTTAACAGACCTCAACTACTTGGAATGAGGTTTCATCAAAAGAACCTGATATTAGAATACATATAATGTTTATTACAATTTTCTTAGATATAAAGCTGAAATTCACTTTTTACTTTTCTATATCAAATATTCATCAAAATGAATTATCAGAACAATATTTTACTAATAAAAAGATTATTGTAGTCTAAAGAAATAATGAACTTAGGCATATAAAAACATGTACGAGGTGGTGTCTGCATATTCATTATATCAAGTTTTACATCCACGCTCGAGTGCAATGGAGCAGATGGAAAGAAGCAAGCTGTATTCTTGAGAAGTCATCAAATGAGGAAGAGTAACACGAGTGGATGCAGCTATGATGTAAGGTAAGATCCCTTCTTCTCCAACATGGGTATAACTGAGAGTTTTTGGTATGTAAATACAAGAGCCGTGTCCTGTCTTTCAAATCTGTAACTGGTCAAGTTTTTGGCCCTAGGCTTTCAATCCGAGCCTGATCAAAATTCTAACCTCCAAAGCCGATATGGCTTGTAACCGAGTGAGATTTTTAACTTCAAAATAGTGCCATATTAAAAGAAAAAATTATTAGCACTTAATACTGATTACACAATAAACATGTAAAATTGAGCATACCCAATATAAACACGCATGACCTCAGGAGTATTCAGCACTTTGCCCAAGGACCACATTAACGCTCCATATACCCGCATAAGCTGTAATTGGTGGCCAACTAGTAGAATTAAATAACTTGAACATACGTGATTTTCCTTGTGATAGTTGAGAAGGAACGAATAAAAAGAGGTGCAAAAGAAACAACAAAACAATTCAATTCCTCTTACTTGCTGTGTATCAACTTGGTCCGCCTTGTTCAAAACCACACGTATTTTATCATCGTGGCCTCGCAAAGATGCAATGACGCGTCTGAATTCATCACTTATATCAAGTTTGTGGGGATCAAACAAAAGCAGGATGAGATCGCACTTTGCAGCAAACCAAGATGTTACACCAGTAAAGTCATAGCTTCTTTGAGTTCTTTGTTTTTCTCCTGATAACACTCCAGGAGTATCCACGAAAGTAATATGTTCCAGCAGCTTTTAGGATTCAAAATACGAATAAATTTTAGCAGGTACAAAAGAAAGCTAAGAATTTTCTCCTGACGCTCTTAAGAAGCCAATTAAAACAAAGTCTCTAACTCACAGGATGTGGCATTTGAGAACACTCAAATTTTGATAAAAATGCAGTTCCAAAATTTGTCAGACCGCTAAATGGCATATCCGCTTGAACAGCAATTGTATTCCCTGGAACACTTCTTTCATCTGGTCCATTCTGTATCAAAAACAATTCAGTAGCGAACACAGGCAGGCCAAAAGATAAATTTACCAGCAGAAGCATGAAGAGAGAGAGAGAGAGAGTAAAAAAGAACAATGTGATAGGTACCAACACAGATTATGAAGCAAGAGAACAGAAACTGAATTTGTAATTGAGTTACTGAATGAACTGGAAAGGAATTACAAGGTTGATAAGCATTCTAGACGCTCATCTCTCTCCTGACTTGTCCCCAAATTCACCATGCCCTCACAGGCTACCCATCCCTTTACAAAGAAAATCATTTTAAAATATCAAATGACATGTAGTATATAGAGTGGAATCAAATATCAAAAAGACAAAAATCTAGATGGCTTTTTCTAAGGTATTGGAACTTATTCATGATTAGTTGCACGATAAGGCATTCAAAATAAGAAAGAAAAATCCGAAAGTACCATGACAACAACAAATCTATCTGTTGTAGGCTCTGGTCCAATGTGAGCTCCTGTGAAAAATAATGACATAAAAATGACAACCTAGTTAATGAAAAGATAAAAAATGATTTTTTTTCCCACCCAAGCAATTATTTATAAGAACGGGAAGAGAGCTGTTAACATACCTGGATAACTAGTTTTGAGCAAATGTTTAATAAATGTTGTCTTCCCAGTGGAGTATTGACCCAAAAGCATCACCATTGGTTTAGCATCAAAATCACTATTTGCCTTCCAACGAACAATGCAATAACAGAGAGTTAGCCAACTACAAATCAATTTTTATGACAATAGATTATCAACGTTAGAAAAGGAAAATTATGATCAAATTCTATCTACCTGAGACTTCCCTGAATGAAGGAAAATGCAATACTTACCAGTAAAGGCGAAACAAAATCATTAAATTGGTAAGTAACTTCTAGCGGCTTCAGCTTCTGAACATACAGTCTTTTCAAACCATCAATTATTGAGGTAACAGAGGCCAAGGATACCTGACACAGTAATTGAGAAGGAATCAAAGAGATTAAAAAAAAACGCGCGCAAGCGCGAGTTACATCTAGGAAATGCATAATAAAACAGGTGGAAAGAAGGGTAACACGAATGGAAAAAATTAAACCAAGGGACGGTACACATTCAAAATTGAACACCCGACATTGAAATTCTAAACTTTCTGTCAGTTTTCTTTTAAAAAATGTATGAAAGCAAATGAGGGAGGCACAAGAACTGTGAACTCAAGAAATCGGAACAATAAGACAGAGTTTATAAGTGTCGCGATATTTATGTTAGAAACAACTCATTCTGTCATTTAATACCAGGTATAGATCAACAAAACCCTGCTGACGCCCAAAACAAACAAAGCAAATTGTTACTAAGGATGATAATATAGCCTAAAAGAAGGAATTGATAGAAGTTTTGATGGATAAAGGTATCAGTGCAAACAAAAGAAGGTTAAATTTTCCAATTACATGCCAGCTTACCTTGTTAAATTTTCCAATTACATGCCAGCTTACCTTCTTTGCAGATTTCGTAGAAGTAAACCAACTAGCTGATGGAGACGATTGCACTTGAAAATTATCTGAATTATAGCAAATTAGTATACAAACACTATGAAAGTAAAGACCAATATTCTTTTCAATGAAATATCATCTGCCTTACCATTGTGTTCGGGTTCACTTTTAGGTATATGCTTTCTCTTCTAAAAAAAATAATAAAGAAGTTATAACACGCCAAACATTTAAATGTTAACTGAAGTATAGAAAAACATGTAGTAGACTTACAGCTAGGAGAACATCCAGTCCTTCCATGGCTGGAGGTTGTAAATTTTGAAAGTCAACTGCAGTTGATTAAAATATTTAAACCATTGCAACATCCCCTTCTAACAGAAATACACAAACTTAAGAAACTAAACAGAAATATCAAGTCCCTTGTTGAACCAATGTGACTTCAAGCATGGTACTCATGAGGCAAAAGAACCCGATACTCTGCTTATTACCTTCAGCGTTTAGAATATCACCGGTGATAGCGTGCCCAGATTGTGCCAAGGAGACCAACTACAAGTTAGAATGCTAAGATAGATCAGATTCTAAATAATTATTATTATCGCATAACACCAATCAAGCAAAGATATCAACCTGCATTGAAGTGATAAACTCTTTAAAACCAAGAAAACCTTGCCTTTTGGAATCTGCAATTGCCCACACCTGGTGGAATAGAAGAAAAGCAAACCCCATTATCCATTACCCAACACCAAATAATCGAAATCAATATAAAGATAAGACATGCTTGGCTATTTTTAGAATTTACTGTCGATAAAATTACTACTTACTCTCTAGAAAGGTATGTTCGGTTAATACAAAATGTAATTTTGTGTGTTTAATTGATAGATTTTCAGTGCAAAATTCAAGAATTTCGAAAGGGCTATGAAATCGCACGATCACTTTGAAATTTTACTGACAGCATCTCAATAACTGTAATACTGGACTCAACTTCACATTTCATTTTACATTGGTAATTTTTAAACCCTATTGAAACTACAAAGTACCAATAGTTGACGTTGTGATCAATAATGTTAACAAGAAAGCAGTTGAGGCTAAAATTTATTCATTCTGAATTAACAAAATGAAAGATGAACTATAGAACCTGCTTGAGATCTTGACGAGACATGTTGGACATGGCAAAGAACTTAGTAGCATCGGCTCCAGTCAGACGCCCATCTCCATCTGATTGTAAGAATTCATTAGCAACTTAATTTATAAGTCGAGTATTAAATTTGATTGAAAATACAAAACATAGAACCTGAATCAGCGAAAGAAAACCATTCTTGATAGATCTTCTGGTGCTCTTTGGAGCACCGACTAATCGGAGCCGAATCAATCTCCATTTTCGATCTGAAAAATTCCCCAAAATTATCTGATTCTGATTTGAATTTCAGAACGTTTGGAAGTTTAAATTTTGCGAAATTTTTTTTTAGTCACCCTGCCTTTTGTTTTGGGGAAAAAACTCAAGCCGTTTTGCTGACATAATGCAGCATAAACGATGATCTTTTCATGTATAAATAATAATTAAATAATTTTATTTTCTATTATGGATGATTTATTTCCATTCTGTGAGAAATCTTCATAGTATAGGAGAAATATATAGAAATGTTATAAAATATATATAATTTGTGTAAAAAAATAAAAATGAAAAAAAACTATATAGACGAAACAGTGAGAAAACTCGGCTAAATGTTAATTTATGGAGAGATGCATGAATAAGAGAAAAATTAAATTTTAGATAAATATTAAATAGTAATTGAAATTTTGAAGAATAAATAAAAATACATTAAAATTTTGGTATGCAAACACAATATAATATAGAGGGCACCGATTTTTTTTCATCCTAAATAGAAGGTGTATTAAATTTGAGTCGTGGTATCTACACGGGAAAATATTATTAGACCATGTTTGATTGCAACGAATTTCATGGAAAATGTTACATCCAAAGAAAATGAATTACACCCGTTTGATTACAACGTATAAATGAAAATCGAATTCTAAGGTATTGGAAAATAAAAAACTTATAAATCCATAAGAATTATGTTTCCATGAAAATGCAGTTTAAAGTGATTGTATCTTGGAATTCGATTTCATTTTTCACGTTGCAAACAAACGGTCAAAGTGTAATTCATTTTCCTCGAATGTGACATTTTCCATGAAATTCAGTACAATCAAACAAAGCCTTTGGGAAACTGTCAGAAATTAATTGACATTTTTACATTGAAAAAATATATAAATATATATATATATATATAATTCTCCTCTACAAGGATCTATAATTCTCCTAGAAAATAACTCATTAAACTTAAATAAACACGATGCGAGTGAAAATGGCACGTGCTACGTGGGTTTTTGACGTAGAAAGGAAAGTTTTGCCAAAATTAGAAGCAAATTGCACAACCTCACCACGTGTATTAGGAAAAGAGAAATTTGTATTAGAGGTTTCAAACTTCTTAAATATGTACCGTCAAATTTCAAACCTCTTAATTTTAGCACTTACATCACAATTTTTTTTTTTTAATAAATGTATGTGGAAAGAATGTCTTAGGGGGTGTATTCAGACTTTTAATGAATTTTTGAGATTTAAAAAATTTAGAAGTATTCAATATAACTTTTGGAGAATCTCTAAAAGTATTGGTATATTCAATTGAAACTTTTGTAAGTTTTTAAAAAATATTTATAAGTCATTGTGTATTCAATTAAAACTTTTTAGAAGTCTTTATAAGTTTTGGGATATTCAAATTTTTATAACTTTTAAAGACTTTTATAAAAGTCTCCATGGTACTAACTTTTAAACAAAAAGTACTAAAATAAAATATCAAAATTTGTTTCTCATTAATCACGAGATTTTGGAAGACTTAAAAAAAACAAATAAATTAATATGTATTTTTTTCAATATTTCTCTTTCATTTTTCTACATTAGAATTATGATTAAAATTTAGGTAAAATTGCAATCGCGGTCCCAAACCTTTTCATTTTTTATAGATTTTACCCCGACTTTCATTTTGTGCCACCACAGGTCCCAGACCTTTGAGAAATTCGCACCGAAGGTCCATTTGGACAGAAACAGTTCAAATCATCGTTAATCAACTTGAAAAATTAAAAAAATGTAATATTTTGACAATTATAAGGAGGGTCATTTCCATCCATATAGTAATTTCCCTTTAAAAACAATAAATAAAAGAAAAACAATCATCTTCTTCTTCAAACACCCTGCCCCCCACTCATCCACGCCACTCCCACCCTTCCCCTTCCCCAACACCAAAATCATGTCGCCCACCGCCACCATGGATGCAGGAAACACAACCACTATGGAAAATTGGTCTTCTTGGGTTTCAAAATAATGGATCTGACAAATTCAATTTTGAGATTTTTCATAGAAAAATTTCTTGCTTTATTCTCTCTATAAAGGTCTTATCAGAATAATGGTTCCAGACAATTTCAGTTTTTCCCGCAAAATTCAAGAACTTGGATAAAGAGCTCCCATGAATGACATGCATGATGAAGTATCTGACATAATTTCCAACCTCCAGAATGCAGCTGTTGGGCCGAACGACCACTTCTACCTGCCAAGTTCAGCTGGATATGTAAATCGTTGAGACTTTGGGTCTATATCTGATGAGCAAAAAGAAATATCACCAAATCGGTCACATCTTTGTATAAATGCACATAGTGTTCTTGGCCAAGTATTATTTGACTTGTGTGGGATTTTAAAATTCGCTGGTTCCTAATTTTACCATGGTGGTGGCGGTCACAGTGGCGATGGGCGGTAGGATTTTGGTGTTGGAGGAGGGTGGGAGTGGGGGGTGTTTGAAGAAAATGATGATTTTTTTTCTTTTATTTATTATTTTTAAAGAGAAATTACTGTATGGACTAAAATGTCCCTCCTTAAAATGATCAAAATATCTCATTTTTAAATTTTACAGGTTGACTAACGGTGATTTGGACGGTTTTTGTCTAGATGGACCCCCAATGCGAATTTTTAAAGGTTTTGGACCTATGGTGGCACAAATAAAGGTTGATGTAAAGTCTACAAAAAATGAAAAGTTTAAGGACTGCGGTTGCAATTTCCCTAAAATTTATTTGTTATATTGATTATATTAGTTTCTATTTTTCATTTTCTCTTTCTTATTGTTTATTTCTTTTTTCTATGAAAGAATTAAATTGTATTCTTATAATTTTATTTTTCTTCTTTCATTCATTTTTTCTGAAAAGTATATATTTTTAGTTAAATTATAATATTTTATAAAGACTAATTTATAATTAAATTTAAATATATATTTTTATTTGTTCTTTAAGTGTATATTATATTAATAATACTGAATATTAATTTTATTTTTTATATGTATAATTATTATTATTTATTTAATTAAGGTCTTAAATTTTTATTTTTATTTTTTAAAAAAATGTTATTATACGGGGGAAGGGGAGGAAAATGGGAATTGATAAAATCACTATCATCTTAGCGAGTTTGAGTTGCCTTTATACCATGGATACTCTTGGCTATGGGTCACTCTGAGATAATGGACCTGATAGACCTAACTTCTAAATTCAGACCCTTGTATTAAACTTTGGGCCTCATCGTGAAGGACCCTTAAGTAGGAGTGTTAAGTGGGCCAGCTACTCAATAGCGCGCAAGCTGAGCGGTTAGAGTTGGCCCATTTAACATTGAACCATATAACCTATTTTGCTAGTGTAACCGACGAAATCAATTTTTATTGTAACCAAAAGAATCATAACCCACAAAAAGGCCAAATTAAATTACCATATTGGGGCTAATGTAAGATCAACTCAAATAATTATTGATTTAAAGTAAATATTTAATGTGTTTGAGAAACTATAAGGGGTTGTTCTCTTTATATTTCAGTTTTTAGTTTTTAGTTTTGAATGTATTTTTAATTTTGTGTTTTGAATGTCCATTTTGATATTACTGAAAACACGTTCTTTTTGTCATTTTGAAAAATTATTTTTTTAAAAAAATGAAGTTTTGGCTTGATTTTAACTGAAAACAGCAAAAACGATTTTTTTGACGTTTTCCGTTTTCTCTGTAAATTTTAAACTCGTTTTTGGAAATTCGTTTTTGAAAATAGATAAGTAAACGTGTGTTCAGTATTTTCGACAATTAAAAACTGAAAATAGCCTGAAAACAGTAAAGAGAACGAATTCAATTTGGACTTTTGAAAATTTTGATGAACTTTTTTTAAGTGATGACTTCCGTAAATTTTGTGGATTTTTTAGAGATTTGTATTGAATTAGTGGAAATTTTTTGTAGATTTATAAATTTTCATTTTAAAACTTTTAGAGAGTTTTGTAAAATTTAAAAGACTTTTGAAAACTTTCATTTGAGATAAAAGTTACGTGGATCTAGTGCAATATTGTGAAATTATCACATACAAGGTGATGATTCCTCTAATTCCCATTTTCCTTCATTTTTCTTCAATATAATAAAAATTTTAAAAGAACAAAAATTTAAGATCTTAATTAAATATTTTTCAGAAAAAATTAATGAAAAAAAGAAAAAAAGGTTATGTGAATACAATTTAATTTTTTCATAGAAAATAGAATTAAACAATAAGAAAGAAAAAATAGAAAAATAGAAAATGAAAGAGAAATATTGAAAAAAAAAATACATATTATTTTATTTTATTTTTACTTTTTTTTTGTGAAAATCTCCCAAAATCTTGTGATTAATGAGAGACAAATTTTGATATTTTCTTTTAATACTTTATGCTTAAAAGTTAGTACTATGGAGAGTTTTATAAAAAGATTCTGAAAGTCATAAAAATTTGAATACCTCAAAACTTTTAGAGATTTCTAAAAAGTTTTAATTGAATACATCGTGACTTTTATATACTTTTTAAAAGTTTATAAAAGTCTCAATTAAATACACGAATATTTTTAAAGAGTCTCCAAAAGTCTATATTGAATACCCCTAAACTTTTTAAATATCAAAAAGTCATTAAAAGTCTTAATTGAATACACCCCTAAGTTTTTTAAATTTACATGTTATTTGGTTGTCCAAATAAATTGGACTCAAGTAACCTTGGCATTAACTACGTTCCGCAATATAAATGACACTTCTCATTTTGTTCTAAAATTCTACTTCTTCGTAGGTCACAAAATTTGTGGCACTCGAAATAGACTCGTGCAGCTACAATATGATTTGAAAGGGAAACATATTGAAATACGCATGCATCTTGTCAAATATATTCAAATTGGTCTATGCGTCAATAAATTTTTATTCTAAGACACTCAATCTCTTGCTCCGCCGCACTTTTATGACTTATTCACGGGATCTTAAGCCCCTAATCATAACTCAAAAGCCCGACTTTAGAAACTTTTTCACACGCTGAATATGATTTAACCGCTTTATCTTCACACGAAGCAATTCATTTCCATTTCTTTTGCGCTAGAAAAAGAAATGAGCGAAACTGGGAAAAACCCGAGTAATACCAAGGCGAGATTCATCAAATGCCGGAAGAACTTGAAGAAACTTGTAGCCTTCTTCAAGAAAACGAGCAACAGAAGCCATATGCACACGGCTTCCATTCCTTTTCCTAATGTTTTTTGGTGGCACGGAAGCTTGTGTTTATGATCCAGCAATGGCTGACATTGTTGTAGCCCAAAGTCACTTCTGTATTAATCCCAATATTGGCATGTGAAAGTATATCCACTTCCAAGTCTTTATTTCAAAGAGTTCTTTGTTCTGAATATGTTTGTACACAGTAATAACAAAATCCTGCTATCAAGAGAAATGACAATTGAGAAATGCCATGTTCTAACTTCTAACACAAGGTAGCAGTGGTTGATTGGGTTGAGCTGATGGACTTTCTATGTTGTTCACCAAAATATCCTTCAAAACATACTCGATGACAGGATGACGAATGAAAATTAATCACGGGATAGCTGAGCCATTCTCTATAATCATCCATCAAAGAAACCCATCCGTGCAACCTATTGCCATATTCTACGATATGAAACAGACGACAAAAGTACATTCCTGCACACTTGCACACAGGCCACAGCACTTCCCTTGTGACTCCAAGATCCCAGCTTAAAAAAGAACAAATAGGCTGAAGCTGGACAAAAACCAAATTAACCTAATGCATGAGTTTCCTGAAGAAAGGAATGAAATTCTCATCTGATTCTAGATGCTAATATTGCAATGACTCATGTACCACAAAACAAAGCACATAGAGAGGAGATTTATCATCTTGGCAAATCAGCCCAACAATTCCAAAAGCAGTGTACATGATCATATGGATAAGATGAAGTAATAAACAGTATTGAAGTATGAAATAGTGCTGAAGTTATCAATATATTCAAAGAACTGAGGTTTCACATTGCACAAAGTGATAGTAGATGATACTTATATCCATGACATCCGGCACAAGCTTCACAAATAAATAAAACCCATGGGAATAATATAGATTATACTTCAGTTGAAATATTGGTTTATGCTGCGAGTAAAACAGACCTAAAAATCCCACACTAATGCGAGTATATACGAATTGAGATTGCAACGTATGTAAAAGGTATACGAAGGATAACAGAACATAAAACACAATGCATGATTAGAATGGAAAAAGAAAAAAAGATACAGATGTAAAGAGACGAGCAATCCTGCCTCTCCAAAGAAGAGAAAAAAAAAAAACGTGATGCACACATAGATCATGCTAGTTAAAGAAAATAAATTTTGATTTCCAGTATAATTCAATTTTGTCGTCAAATTCACAATCACGTAAATTATTAATTACAGGTCATTAATAAATCTATGATCAGTTGACAGATGTTTACAAGACGCGTAAAGCAATTTTCATAACCACAAAATATTAATTACAAATCATTAATAAATCCACGATCAATTGACAAATGTTCACAAAACATGTATAAGCATACAGGCAGAGATTCTACAGACAGAATGTAGGCTCCTAACGGAAGTAATAACGACACAATGATTGATAAAATCGAATCATAACGATCAGTTAACCAAGATTCACGGAACACGTAAAAACATACATGCAGTGATTCTCAATGAAGTTACAATCTCAGCACAGCATGAGGAAAAAACAAGGTAGGTTAGAAAGAAAATTATATAGCAATCTGCTTTTCAAGTAAAACCTCTAAAATACTTTTCTTGCTAACAACAGAAGCACCAGAAAAGATATTACTCAAAATAATCTAAGGATTCTAAGACAAAAGCTGTGTCAAGTCCCTAAAATCTCACAAGGATGCCAGACCAGGAAAAGAATTAACAAATTAGAACACATTGGTAATGTAATTTATGACTCCAATGCAGCAGAGACTAACATTTAAATTCACTAAAAAACTAAATGTACTCAAACTCATTTGGTACCTAAATTTATCGTGGCCAATTAAAAACGAAGTCAAAAAACTGAACAAGCCTGGTTGAAATTCTGCTGTCTAAACCAGATGCAGATCAAGTAGACATCATGAATAAATAGAAATGCAGATTGTCACGTAAACTCATAAAGAGTAAAACTGGAACTCTTAGACGAAGATTTATACTAAATATATGACTTCAACAACAAAAAATTTCATAAGCATATCACAGAAACACATCAAAATATAAATCATAACGTCACCTGTTGTCCACAACATTAAAGTTTATAATTTAAAAAGAAGTAAATTCTCTTCAAACAACATCCACTCATAGCAGACAGACCATAAGAAGTCCCTTAGTTTTTCTAACACCTTAGTTTACCCTGTCTATGAGCATTCATCCCTCTTTTTTTTTTTTCGAAAAAGGTTAACAGAAAATACAAGAGAATTAAGTAATTTAACCAAATGGGTTCTTCCAAATGATGCGAGCATCACTGAAGACACCTCAGAGCCGGAGCGCTGTGCATGCAAGCTCTTCCACATCAGCGGCATCCACAGGCGGCATCTCATTGAGATCGAAAAGCAGGGGCTTTTTACAAGAAGATGAGGCGATGTCGCATTCAGCATCATCAACTACGGAGGAGGAGGAGTCGCAGTCGCTGTGACACTCTTCCGGGTCAAACGGCGTCCTGGGATGACTCCTCTGCTGGATGAAAGCCGGTGGCGGCGGTGGAAGCTGCCTGGGTCCGCTGAATGACTCAACGGTGCTGCTCATGCTGCTTGAGGTGGGTCTCTGCTGGGCGATGATCTGGTGGTCCTGAGAGTAAAACCGGGGATCCATAAAGGGATCATTAGGGTTATTGATCTGTTGTCGATTAGGGTTTCTAGGTGTGAAATCAGGGAAGGCGTTAGCATCTAGGGGCAGGGGGAAGTTTATCTTGGCTTTAGGCCCACGGAGGGAGAGGGCAGCAGCGTCATAGGCCCGGGCAGCTTCAACAGCAGAATCAAAGGTACCGAGCCAGACACGGACTTTCTTCTGTGGGTCTCTGATCTCCGCAGCAAATTTTCCCCATGGCCGTTTTCTCACTCCCCTGAATCTTATCTCATTAGATCCTCCAGATCCGTTAGCTTCTCCTCCGTTCACTGCCTTTGCCGCCGCCGCCGCCGCCGCCACAGGTGCTTTCCCTTTCCTCATGACCTCAAAACCGAAAGATTCAACCACAAAAATAAAAGAAAATCCTTCCCTGTAATGAGAAAGAATTCAGGTACAGAAAGAGAGAAAAAGATGAGATGAGATGCCTAAGAAAAATCCATATTTACATAGAAAAATTATAGAGATGAGATTGTGATAATCTAATTTTTTTTTTCTCTCTCTACTGTGTGTTGTGTGTCATAGGGGTAGAGAGAGAACGGAGGATGAGCGTTCTTTTATTTATTTATTTTTATTTTTTCCATGAAAATTATTTCATCTTCTTTATTCACGCGCGTACGCGCACTCACAGAATCCATCTCTCTTCCGATGCAATAAATAAAAATCGTAAATTATAATTAGCATATTCATTTTTCTTTCACGCGCTTTATATAAAAAGACCAATATAGCCTTTTGGATTTTTTAATAATTTTTTTTCTCTTGTATTATGGTCTGAATATTATGCTGTTAGGTCAATTTTCATAATTCATTCACGTGAAATAGAAGAGGTGGCCGATGGGTGTCAATGTTTAATTGTTCATCGATGTTCACCGTAGAGAAATAAATGGAGGGGTGGAATGATTATATATATATATATATATATATATATAATTGTTCATCAATGTTCACCATAGAGAAATAAATGGAGGGGTGGAATGATTATATGTGTGTGTGTGTGTGTGTTTAACATTCATGTTGAGAGGAAATATATCTTGCTTATTTTGGAATCTAATGTTGCAAATTAATATATTAAAAATGTTAATCTCAAAAAATGGATCTCCATGTGACCAAAGCTTGCAACTCCACGTAAGTTTCTCCTACAATACTGTTAGTCACTCATGACTTTTTTAGATGGTGGTGAAGGCGACCAGAAGCAATTCGACAATCAAGTTAGTAGATGAATGTTGAAAAGGATGATGTAAAGTAATGTATGTTTTTGAGAAGTTGAATTGTCTAACCCTTAGATAGTCGAATGCATGAGTTTATATAGCATTTGAGATGAAATATAGACCGTGTTATGAAGAGACACGTGGCTTTTTCTGATGGTGAGAGCAGTCTATGTCCCTTCCTAGGTATCAACCAGTCGATTATAGGTTGATGGTTATTTAATACGACATTCAATGCTTCCTGTTAAGAGAGTTGATAATTTGACATATTGGTGTCTGCTGCAAAAACGTCACGTCAATCAATCACCTATAGATTGTGTTAAAGATCTCCCGATTAGAAGATATGAAGTGATGCCCCCATGCCTTCTTCAACAATGAGTAATCCCTTTTATCACTTCGACGACTCACACCTCGACGCACTTTACCTTTTTACCTCGGCCAACACAAATAGTACAGACTTGGAGCATCGACGCTTCGATAGAGAGGCTCGAGGTGACGCTTCAATTCATGAGTGTGCCGTGGAGTGTGGGCTTGTTTTGGACGCCACGTGGCGCCGAATGTTTGCGATCTGGACCCTCATTATTAGAGGCGTAACAAAAAATATAAGAAGTTGTTAGGTATAGTTAATGATTCGCAATCTATTTGAATAAAATTTAAGGAGTTTACAAAATTTTGTAGAAGTTTAGATTCAATTGAGATCGAAAAAGAGTTTGATTTTAATACGAAAGTATATTAAGCCCCTGTTTGTGCATTATTTTTTTAAAATTCATTTTCAACCACACATTTCTCCAATAAAATAATTTTACGCATAAATATGAAAAGGCAAATTAAAAATAGTTCGAGATAATTTATTTAACTTACGGTATTTTTTTCTCCCCATAAATGCACAAGAAATTAATGTCGAAGGACATAATTAAAAAAAAAAAAAATTGTATCATTACATTGTAACGGATGAATTTTGAAACAAAATCAAACAATGAAGACAGGTTTTGTAGTTGGACCTAATTCATAATATTAATGACTAAATCATTTACCAAATGCTTTTACTGCCAAAATATACACAAATTAATTGAGTAAAATTCAAATGATCATATGCCAATGAAAACCATTTCAAAAATTAAGATTTAAGATATCACAATTTGAGTCACAAATTTCCAACCATTAAGAAATTTATTTTTACCCCATTATCCCATTTTTTAAAATTCATTTTTCTCTAAATTTATTTTCAATTATTTAATTAATGAGATTCACAAATTTTATCAACTTTCAACTACACATTTCCCGAACTTTCATTAAAATCTACTAAAAATCTAATTTATCCAATTAAACAGAAGTTTACTATGATTTATCGAACATGTCATGAAAGTGTTACTATTGATATACAAGCAAAAATACTAGGATAAATAACTTGTAAATTGTAATAGGATGTCCATCTACCAAAAAAGAAAATATATTCCATCATAAAATAATTCAACAACATTATTAATATTTACTCCTTTCATATACACCTACTCACCAAATGTATTTATTGTGATATAAATAAATAATTGAATTCTGCGTATGCATCACTCACCAAATGTATTTATTGCAATAAAAGATAGAATTGAATTTTTCAAAATTGAATATGGAGAACCTTTTAGAATGCGGTTCGAAATTGGAACGGACCTATCACGTAATTACAAAGGACCGTCCATTTAAGTTTCCCTAAAATTACAATATTTTTACGTAATTATTTCTTTCCTTTTTTTTTCTTTTCTTTTTTTGGAGGTGCGTATTATTATAAGTATCTAAAAAGATATGTTTATATGTTAAACAACCAAAAATATAATTATTAGATGCAACTTTAAGCTAATACATTTACTAGAATTTGCGCGCACACGAATTTAAATTGTGACTCTACAAATTATCGAGTTCGATGAACAAGTAACCTCGAGACACTGGTACAATTAGGCGTATATCTAAGTTGAGTCCATGAGTTGGAATAGATTGTGTTATGTATTAAGCTCAAGAGATGCGTTGATGTAATTATGTGGCCTGCGGCCCCCGTAGACTTTTTCAACTTTTCTTTGTGTCTTTTGAATGGTAATCAGAAGAGGAAAAATTTAAAACGAGTGTCTAATTGATCAATATTTTTGATATCGTTATTTGATAAGTGATCTAAGCCCTTAAATCGAATTAATTTGATGGTATAGTAACCTTTTGATTATAAAGAAAGGAGACAATGCTAATTATCTTCTAAGTCACCCTACCCATCATACACATTAGCGCAGTGCTACACCACCATTGCTGTTATCTGCAAATTGCATCAACTAACTGGGGGAGAAATCCACCTTGGTGCACCTCCCTAGTTTATAGGCATCGCAAATCACGGAGTAGAAGTCCCCCTGAGTGAGTTTGCAGATGAATGAGTGATATCCCCTTGCGAATTGAGAGGGATTTCTTTCCCCGTTTGTTGAAGAAACCCTCCTTGTCTAAGGAGGTAGAAGTAGTATGGTGGTGGTGACAACGACGACTGTGGTGGTCGTGGTGGGGAGGAGTGGAGTGATGAGGGAGTGGGATGAAAAAGATAATAAGCCCCTGTTTGGTACACATTTTGGTTATAATAATGCATTTTTACTGTTGATGTGATAGGAAATATATGGTTGAAAAAGAAAAAAAGTTATTGATGTGATGAAAAATGTATGATTGAAAATGAGTAGAAATTATTATTACTTTTTTTATTACACGCTCAAACAGGGGTTGAGCTTTTCAAAAAGTTAGATATGTACTTTATTAATTTAATTTAGGAGCTTAACTTATTCATCAGATACATTTGTCAAAAATATTGACATAACGAACGTTTTCCATTTTAAAATGTTACGATTGATGACATGTACAATCGAAGTCTGACATTGACCAAGCTTACCTGAGGACAATACGCTCTATTAGACTCTTTTTACACTTCTAAACATGATCAAATTGAGTAATATTGCGAACTAGTTTTGGATCGTGAAAATACTAGTAATTAAATATCATCTTTGGTAAATGTACTTGTGTGTTGGAATGGGAGGCTTCTTCTCGTCGATGGTATGTCTCCATCAACCACCATCGGTTGGCGAAAAACCTATTTAAAGTTCATAATCTATAACTAATTTCACTTTGTAGTACGCTCGTTGTATCTTAAGCTCATACTGTCATGTGGTACCATGGTTATGTTTTGAAGGACATTCTACTAACATTATATATTTTTATGAAGACATTTAAAAATGAAATGGAAAATATCATAGTTGTCTAATCCTGATTAATTAGTTTATCAATGATTGGTCGATAGTATTTCATATACAACTCATACAGATGACCAAATTTGGGGATTGGGCACTTCAAAAACATCATTGACTTAAACCGTCATATATTATTAATTTAGCCTTTGTTTGATAGCAATTACATGGAAAAAAAAAAAAGTTTGAATAGTGAATGTGAATTTTTGGAGAATATGTTGTTAAAAAATTGTAAAAAGTTTTGAGTTTATGTCCAACATATTTTATTATGTAAATGTATGGTTAAAATGAGTATGTGGAATAAATAGTTTTCAAATAATGATACTTTAAATAGTAATTTTTTGGAGAAAGTGTGATTAAAAAGTAGGAAAATTTTTTAGATTTACGTGCAAAATATTTTGTCGTGTGAATGTATAGTTAAAAATGAGTATGAGAATTAAAAAGTTAAATTTTAATGGGAGACAAGCATGGACTTGTAGTGTTGATGACTTAGCTCATATTAGGCAAATGTTTATAAGCCATTCAAAATCTATAAAAATCACTTTTTATCTACACATTTTGTTGGCGTGCAAATATTATTCACTTATTCATCACTCGATTCAGTTTATTTATATTTTAAACTTCTTGACCTTAAAATCTATCCAATCAAATTGTTTGACAAACCTTAGTCACCTCCCTTCCATCTCACTCATCCGAGGCGGACGCAGAAGTTTAAACTTAGAGGGGCACAATCGAATTTTCAAAGAAGTTGAGAGAAATTTTACAATTGAAAATTTACATGGGATATAACTTTTTTGGATGTAAAATTTCGAATTTTTTTTATGCTATATTCCAAATAAATTTCCTAATAAAATTATGAAAATTACATTGAGAAGCAAAAATAATAAACATTAATGAAATAATTGAATGTTTAAAAAAAATGCGAGTTATACGTCTTTCTTTAAGACATATGTTACGTATTTTTAACTATTTTCGATTCTATTTGGATTATTCGATATGCTCATAAGCAATTTGTAAATTCGATTAGCGTACGATAATCAGAGAATTTCTAAAATTAGCATATTATCGAAATTTAAATTTACTGTGATTTTGCCTTTGTTTTGTGGATATTAAAATCAATTTTTAGTAAATTTTGATAAAAATTAAATAGTTATGGATTTCATGAAATATGTTAACTTTGATTTAAATTTAAATTTAGATTTCAATCGATACCAAACATAATTTTATATAAAAAAAATACTCAAAAGTTTAGGGGTCCCAGGACACCCCCCCCCCCGGGTCTGCCCCTGCACGCATCACTTGTACACTGACACGTGTTGAGGTCAACAAAAAACAAATTATAAACAACTGAACATGTCTTAGCTTATCNAAAAAAAAAAAATCTTTTTTCACTTGATATGGGGGTTCGATCAAATTCTGCAATGCTAAAAAATATTCAGGGCATTCATACCATCAATATTCTGTTAATTAGCGCATATTATCCTTTATAATACCATCCGTTCATAAAAGTCCATCATGAGGTGTAAAAAAATATTTTGTCCCTTACATTTTCATATAAGAAAGAAAAATATACAAAAGTGCCAAAAAATATTCGTCGCCTCATTTTGAAGCACACTAGTAAAATATTTGGACATAGACCATCATCTAAGATTGGATGTGCTAATAATGACTAAAAATAAAATTGCGACAAAGAAATGTGGGAACATAAGTACGCCAATAAGCAATATTAGAGACCTTTTGTGCAATTTAAAAGTTGTGCAACAAAGAAATTTGTAAAGTCAATCAATATAATTGCACAATTTTTTTTATTTTTGAAATAAAGGTTAATGACTCAAAATATTGAGACTTGAAATATAAAAAATATTTTTAAACTTTGTTCAAACTTGAGATCTCGAACCTATCTAAGTGCGACGGATACATGTGTGTAAGTTCATTGACTTGGACATTGGATCGAGTACTACAAGAGCGTAGTAACTTAAAAGTCGTTGATACATATTTTTTCTTTCAACGAAGATGTATTTATCACTAATTTATGCATTACCAATAAACTTCAATCCCACTGATTAAGAAATCCTATCTCAAATAAATGCTTCTTTTTTTCAGACAAAAGAATACCAAAGGACAAATATGTCATAAAGTAAAAAGAACGTGCCCCGTTAAAACTTTGCTGCACCGTCCACAATGATGCGGGCCCACCAGAATTGAATAGCCCACGCCCCAATTGCTTAGCCCAACCAAATCCCACCGTGTACACACGTCAGCCATTCGTTAGCCACGGAAATCTCAATAGTATAGATTTCCCACCCTCACTTTACCGGCAACCGATTAATCCTGTACGATTTACCAGACAAGATTGCAGCGTTCACGGGCTGGTTAATCTAAATGGCTGAGTAATCACGCCATTTGAGGAGCGCCAACCGACAACTAGTGGTAGCTTTTGGGCGGCGTGACTAATTGGTAACCGACACGTGTGCTTGTGGGGCCTGGGTTTGTTGGGTGAGCATAATGCTTCTTTCTTTCGGATATTCGCTATTGCCAATAAGCACGTCTTTTAGACGAACTTAAAAACTCGTTTTTATTAATTTTGACCTTTTGAATCATATTGTTAACATTCTATTTAATATCATTATATTTATCCATTTTAAAGATTTATTTTCTATATCACATTCTAAAATTTTGACAACACAGATTGTTAACCATTATTGTCAATCAATAATGTACGCTTAGCTTTATTCTATTAGAATTTAAAAGCCACTCAATGACTTGTTACCATTGCGGTCGAAGAAGAAAAATGGCAATCAACACAAGACTGGGATTATGAAGAAGCATATAGCGCAGCATGGGGATCTCTCGAATCCGATCATTGAATCGACGGAGGCTAGAGACCAGTCCTATCGCTTACAATGTGTCTCTTAAGCTGGAATGCATGTGGATTGGAGGGGCCTTCAGGCATTGTATGTTACTTCATGAGTACTCCCCTAGGGGAAAAGTTATTCAGATGGGGTCAGTGGCAAGGAGGGAAAAACATGTATATGTGTCAACACTTGTTTGGGTAAATTTTTTTTTTTAACTGTTGAATCAATGAATGACACGTGTCTCACCTATTTTATATCTGTCACTGACCCTATTTTTTTAAGCAAAACTCCTCCCCTAGTTTGACCTTTGCGATGGAAAATCCAACTAAAGGTTCAAAAGCTGACGTAAGTAAATCATTGCGTTTTGTAAATACTAAATAGTGTTCAAATTGACAGTAATGGTCAGTGTTCTAATAAACTCATCTATGCATCGCCTAGATACTGTCTAGATTTGAAGCTCGAGCAAAAAGCTTTGTTTCCTGCCTAGCCTTTTTTTAAAAAAAATTCTAAACAGTTGAATTTTTTCATTTCTCTCTTTCG
>CAIGRP010116438.1:0-39802 GCA_903798385.1 Fraxinus cuspidata
CTTTTACTTTATTTCATTTTTGGAATTTAGGTTTGTCCGTGGCCCAATTTTTGGGTTCTTTTCGTCGTATTGTCCTGCTTGGATTGGGCCCCAGTTCATTATTATGTTCGTGCGACTGCATCTTCGGTCCATGTTTATGAAGTGACTAAATTAAAAAAGAATTTTATGGAATGAGTGAATAGTTATTGAATAAAAAATAATTATAAATAACTCTCTTGGGATCTATTTTGTATTTTCGTGTGAGGTCAAGATCGATCCCCTCCTTAAGATGTACTACTTATCCGCTTTGAATAAAATTTTTGGGGAATGATATTTGTACAAAAAGGGGTGCCTACAGCAAGCATCCCTCAATAGGGGGTGACAATTGACATTTTGTCAAGTTGTCACCCTCTTTATAAGTGTAACATAGCTCAATTTTTTTTCGTCTTTGTATTGGTTTTATTAGAAAAACTAATAAAAGCTTAGTTCAAATTTTTTGTTCGATGGAATGTACAATATACCATGAGGTAATCTTCACCTTAAATGTTATTCACAAGGCTCAAAATTCATTGAGCAGTTGTAATTTTGTCCAAATTTTGATGGAGTAATTAAACTCTAATGTGTCTCCATTGGCTCTCTAAACTTTAGATCCATGTCAAGTGATATACTGAATTGTAATTTAGTTTCAAAATTTACGTATTACTTAAAAGGACATCCGAATAGAAGAATTACTCATAAATAAAAAATTCACTCATAGGTGAAAATTCATTTACAAGTAAAGCAATCACTAATAAGTGAAAAATAACTTAGGCTAAAAAATTACTTGTAAATAGAAAAATCACTTAAATTTTATGTTTTTCAATATTTAATTTTATGCAATTCTTATACGTTGTAACATCAAATACCATATTAAAATAACTTAGGCCAAAAAATTACTTATAAGTAGAAAAATCGCTTAAATTTTATCTTTTTCAATATTTAATTTTATGTTGTTCAAATACGTTGTAACACCAAATACCATATTAAAATAATGTATCATAATCCACCATAATCCAATCCTTGGTATTCTCTCTGGTTTTATCTCTCTTAATCGATGTTCCCAATTCAATATAGTTTAGAGTTCAAATTTTATTTGGACATTAATTTGGAAAGTGAATTTGATCCAATGTTCTCAAATTTTATTGGACATTGATTTTGAAAGTAAATTGTCAAGAATCAAATGTTCGTATTAAGATACGTAAAATAAAAAATTAATCATAGAGAAATTTATGAAATAGTTAATTATGGGAAAATTTACAAAATACATTATGTATAAGGTAAATTCACAAAACACGGTATGCAAAGTGTAATTAGTGTGTTTATTTTTCAAATATTCCTTAATTATATAAAAATCATAAAAACTTTAAGAAATTTATGTTAACTTTCACCACTATAAAAATAGTGACTTTATCATCAATCTAACATTAGATTTTAAAATATCAAAGATATTCGAAATAAAATAGCACAATACATGCAAGGTTGAGCTCATGGTTAAAAAAAATAAAAATCTTTGTTAAAGAATTGCTAATTTCTTTTTACTACTTTACTAACTTCTGTACTGAGTGTTGACATATTTTTAAATAGCGTCAACATATACAAAATTTTATATTAATTATTGTGATCATCTTCCCAAAAATTATTGTGTTGGTAGTATACTTCTAAAGCGGGAGATCCTAAACGTAGATGCGGGTTACACCCCTCAACGTGAAGAGGGTGTAAACTCAAGTGTACACCCCGAGGGTATACAAATATCATTTTTCTTTTGAAGGATAGACATGTCTACTTTTCTAAGTGCAATACACTAGGCAATAGGCACAAGAAGCTAAAGAATTTACTTTTCTACTTTACTTGCACATAATTTTGAATAAACAAAAATATAATGTTTATCTTCACTTTAGACATATCTCTTTCTACATTTTAAACTTTCAACTCCCACTTGCAATTTGATTTATATGCCCAAGCTCTTAGCTTGCATTTACTTCCTTAAATGACAAGTTAGGAATATGGGTTGTTTTATGTCTACCTAACGTGATCGACCAAGAGTGACCTCGCTCGCGCGGCCTATTCAAAAGCAAGTATGTCTAATTTACGTCTCTAGTAAACATGCAAACTAAGTAAAAGCAACCTTAGTGGTTTGAATCGTTTGATCTTGGAAATAAAGTAAAATCTTTCTTTGTACAAAAAACAGCAATTTAAAGAGGAAGGATTTGAATACATCATGTGAGCAAGCGATTGTCCCATCTTTTTATAGTCCAAAACAGCATTGAAAAACTGGAAAAAGAAAGAGATTAATAAATCTGGTGTCTCCTACCTCCATCCCCGCCTGCAAAGAAAATCCGTATGTTGAAGATAAAATTTAAATAATTAAAAAAATAAACGTGTAACTTCTCTAACTATGATTTGAAATTACTACTTTACCAATGGTAATCCCATCTAGGGCGGCTTTTATTCATCCGATTTTCACCATAAGGGTAATATGATTCTGTCCTTTTCGCGTTTTGGAAAGCACAGCAGCCAATGCTGTAGATTCCGATGAGAATAACAAGCATAACAATGTTAAGGACTGAGATTTTGTGCCAATTTCTTCGTATATCTTCGAGAACTCCGGCCTTGCATGAATCGCACTCGTAGCACAGAATGTTCGGATCGTTGTTCCACTTGTAGCAGTCAGATTCTTGTGCCGCCATTGTCGGTGCATAGTTGCATGAAGTTGGCGGCTTGCAGCAACCTGACTGTTAGTTAAAGTGGAAGGAGAATCAATAATGGTCCATTGGGACGATTATCGAAGGTGTGCGTTTTTGAAATGTATAACACGATCAAACACTTGCGCGTTTATTCAACGAATATCTAGAATTCAAGGAATTCGAATCTCAAAAGATGTGATTTTTACCATAATAATCAAATCACTGAAGCGAACATAAACATGCTTTTGATTTTCGATTAAAATTGACACCCGAAACTAGAAGAGAACATGTAATCTTAATGTTAATTAATTAGATTAAGCTTAGATGTAAGTCAAGACTTATTTCTAAGTAAATTATTTTTTTACTTATAACATTAAGGTAGTGGTAACATTCAAAAATCAGTACTTCCATTTTTTTCTAATTTTAACGAAATTATTTATAAATTAACTTGAATATTTACTTAAAACAGAAAAGAAATACTTTGAACTTCAAGTTGAAAAAAGGCGTTCAAAACGAATTCATATTCTTGGAGAACTCAATCATCAGAAACATATTTTGAAGAGTTGTGTACCTTTTGCTTTTGGATTAACAATCAAACTAGAATGTTTTAGTTCTCGTCTTTAAAAGCTTAAGCCGTTAATTGAAGAAGAAACGAACTTGTAAGTAAGATTATTGAGATAGGAATAAACTTATCAACACATTCATTTACGTGTTTGACAGATTCATTTTCTCATCAAAAGCTTACTAGGTACGTCTCATATGTCATCCTAAAAGTTTAAGCAATTAAAAAAAAGTAACATGTATATTACCTGAATTGGAGACAAGTCTTTGGTCGAATAATCAGAAGGCGTCCACAAAACAACCTCAGCACAAGTCTTTGAACCCAAAATACAACTCTTAACAGTCATCCAATAATGAGGATCCTTAATTCTTTTCCTCAACCATGGAGAATAATTTTCGAGATGGTACTCACTGTAAACCCTACCGGCCACCACGGCACCACCACCCCGGCTCGTTACAACGAAACCAAACACAGTTAAGGCCATCAAAGTCCCTATAAGCAACAGCATGATAACCAGATACACCCAAAGTGCCCATGCAACATGAAAACAAGCCCCAACAAATCCAGCAAGCGATACTATGAGAATTATGAATCCCACAACCAGAAGGGGTTTCTGAAGGAAACTTTCGCATGTCGTACTGCTTTTTGCCACCCATAAACCAGCACCTATGATTGGGATTGAGGCTAATAGACTCAAAAGATTTAAGAAACCTATCACTGTGTTACTCAATCTATTCATCTCTCTATAGAACTCTGTGTGTGTGTGTGTGAGAGAGAGAGAGAGAGTGATCAGAGAGAGAGAGGATTGACTTTCTTTTTCTTCTTCTTCCTGTTGATTCTGCTTCATCTTTACATGGAATGGCCATTTATGTACTTCTTTTTCATTTTATTTTACTTTTTCCATAGTTGCTTTTTAGGTATTCAAATACTTATCATCCACATTCGACAACTATTACTAATTAAAGGCACTTCTTAGAGACTAAGGAAACTTTATGTACAACTTGGGTTGCAAGTAATAAATTTGATACAGTACAATGAAACGCAAAAAGATATGTGAAAACGCTATTTTTGAAAAAAGTAGGGATGAAGTGTGGTAGAAACGTTGAACGTAAACGAGTGAAAATGTGGAACTAAAAACTTTAATTCAATCCATTATACACTTTTTTAAAAAGGTTATATAGCAAATTAAATAATTCTGGTGAAAATATGACTTTAAAGTTGGGGCAACTTACATTAGAACCCGTTGGCCAATTTTGGTGGTTTTAAGGCTGAGCAAGTTCTCCTCTATGAGGAGATAGTAAGAAATTAAAGTCGAAAGACAAGTTGTTAAGGTATAAAATAGAATTGGAGTGAAATGAAAAAAATTCTAGATCCCGTGGTGGATGATAAAATGACTTTATTAACTTTTCAATCATACATTTCTTCGATTTGAATCAAAATCGGCTAAAACTTTTATTTAAAACTTTGTCAAACAATCATTAAAATTCACTATTAGCTTTGAAGAGTGTCCTTTGGCTTTTATAGCATGTTCTTTGAATTGGGTTTTACAAGTACAATTGAAAAGGAAGCTAGTAGAACAGAGGTATCCAAGTTCAAGTGCTAGAGGTTGAAAGGCAAGCAAAGAACGTACAATACTACAAAATAGGATAATTGAGTACCAATTTTTTGAAAAATTAATGGCTAATTTGGTATGGGTTCTTTAAAGCTTGATTAGACGCGGAATGGTTTATTTTAATATTTCTGTCTTAATCTAATCTTTTCCTTGGCTATGTTAATTGACAAGTTTGATTCTCTCCAGCTCCATTTTCACTTTTTAAAATTAAAAAATAGTTATGTCAAGAAGAGTGCAATGAGATCACTTGTAACTAACTAAAGGTTCTTTTTACGCGATTTTTAAAAAGTCAAAAGTAACTTTTAAAATTAAGAAACTATTTTTGAACATGTTAGCATAATTTTTAGTCCGACACTTTCTCAGGAATCTCTTATATGAGAAGTAAAAACAAAAGCGTAAGTCTTGTCTAACGGACACTAAGTATGCCTTGCCTGATTAAAACTTTGTTCTCAGAGGTTAGAGAGAAACGAGTAAAAATTAATGCTAAATGATAATTATGGAGGAATGAGGATGCTGCCAATGAATACAAATTTATTGCAAGAAAGTTTTTACATGATAGATTTATGTAAATAATGAATTTGATCCAGATGTTAATACTAAAAGACATAATTCTTATGAGATATAAAATCTTTAAGCTATCTTCTCTTTACAATCTTCTTGTATCAGAACAAGTGTAAAAGCTTTGAGGCACTTGCGGAGACGAGAAAGGAGTGCTATGTCTGAAGAAATTATTATTCCCTTCTTTTCAACAACAATAGATGAGGATATCCTAAAACCTCTAACTGTTTGCTTTGAAGTAGTTGATCAAATCAAGGTTTTACCTTGGCATTGGCTTGTTCTTTAGAAACTGTCCGAAAAGAATAAAAGCTTGTCGAGGGCGATGAAGTGGTACCTCATGCCCGGCTCCAGTAACAGTTACGAGAGTCAATCCTTTGTATACTTGGCTCCATCCACCAACCTACATATATAAGAAAAAACTATAAGAGAAACTAATGATCAATAAAGACCACCAATCTACAAAGGAAAACTTTTTGAAAGAGCCTAACAAATCCTCATTCCCAATAAATTTGATAGCTATTTTATGTTTTCGAAGAGAATAATGTTATGTAGCCCCACTGGGGTTGCAACCCCAGTTTAGGTAGCGTTAGATAATATGCTAAATAAAAGGTGAAATTAAATGATTAATTTAATTCCATTTATCATTTAATGTCATCTAGACAGGGGTTGCAATCTCAATAGGACTAAATAGTATTACTCTTTCGAAGATGAGAAGGAAAAGAGAAGAAAATGGTTCGGATACATCAAGCAACGAGAGTAGTATTAACTTTCGACAATTCTTGTTCTTTAAATTTTGGCGTATCATAAGAGATGGCAATAATACTGATCACGAGTATCCTTGTTAAAATTGGAAAAATGCCAAGATTGTTGTCATATGAGGAACACAAAAATAAGAATTGACAGAGACAGAAAAAAATGTCATCCAATGCCGTTAGCGAATTAATTTTCATGCTACTAACCTTTTTATTGTCATACCACGGGTACCATTTAGTAACTGTCGGAAGCTTCAAAGCATCAATTGAATATCGAGTTGCTGTCACAGGAACAACTGAATCGGTATCCCCACTGCAAATAACCAAGTGCAAGACAGACAATGCTTAAAACTTCCACACATGGAAAAGATGATAGTTTCCACAAACATTACAATAAAAAATTGCAGAGATAATTTGACTCCACTCATTTTTGGCTTCTACCAAGAACATGAACCACGGACAAGGTTGTCATATGTCATATAAAAAGTCAGGACAGACCAAGTATCGGCCTTGAAAAATAAAATGAATATGCATATTCAAAGGACCAACTGAAAATGAGAAAAGGAACTCTTCAAAGAAACAACAATTTGATGAACTCACTTACAGTTGAACCAACATAAGGGCCAACCCAATCCACCCTCTCATCATTATGCTAAATCTCCAGTTTCCAAGTATATAATAACAATGCTCAAATAATTTAGAAGTTTATGATCAGAAGAATTTCTTTATAAGAATACATTATTAACTCAAATCTAGTTGTTATTGGTTTAAATCTTAGCCTCAAGTTCTTTCAATCATGGTATAGAGCTGTTAGAGGCTTCTCATTTTTTCTTTAAAGGAAAAAGTCCATAGACTAAACCCATCACTGTAAAACCAGTTAAGATTGTGAAGTCTGCTTTTAACATTATGCATTGCACGTCTCAATTTCTCAATTGATGGAAGATGTGCTAATAGAAACTAGTTCCCATTTTCTTCCGTAAAATACCACAAAGTAAACTTGCCTGGTTACCAGAAATTCATATCATCTTCTGCAAAATTCTCAATCCCCCAAACAGAGTGCCCCCAATATTAACAGAGCAAATGGAAGGAGGTGGCACCACCTTATTTTATACCCATAGAGTAGGATTCAATTTTCTAGATCGTAAGAGATGGTGGTTTGGTGATTGTAAATTTTCCATAGGGTGTAATATAACTGTGATCATTATGAGATTTGATAACAGGTTCGAGTATCAGAAAATTGAGTATCTCATAAGCATTTCTGTTAGTTTTCTGAAGGTGGCAGCGCTGGTGAGTTCAGAGACATAAAATAACAACACAGATGGAGAAAGGTGTCAAGATTCAAGGAGAATAAACGAGGGGTTCATACCTAAATACCCAAATCCTGACACCAGCAGCTATAAGTTCTTGATAAATTGGAAGCATGGACAGAGGAGAATCTGCCCAGTAGTTGCCAACAATATTGCTGCAAATTGAAGAATTCACGTAAAAAAATCTTGCCACCACTTATCCAATGCGTGTTTGGCTAAGCTTAAAAATTGTAGTTCACAAGTTTACTTGTATGTAAATAATATTTAAAATAAATGAACTTTTTGTTGGTCAAAGTAGAAATAGTTTATGTTGTGAAATCCCTACCTTAATGTCAAAATATGTAACATCTTTTATCATATATAAAAAACTAATTTATCTGAACATGTTTGAAAATAAAAAAATAAAAAATACTTGAAAGTAAGTTTAAATAACTTTTAAGCTCAATCAATCAGCATACAAGCATAATGGAGACTTCCAAGCTCTAATTCTCACCTGCATGTTTTCCATGGATAAGGAATCTTTGTTACGTTGGCATGAAATGCCTTTTGAACCTCCGGGAGATTAAAGTAAACTTGAGAATACCTTTCAGTGCATGGGTCGTATGCTCGGGACATCCATGGCTGCATATGAAACCAGAAGTGTAAGTTTAGCTAAAACAATACTGTGTTACAATTTTTCATAAGCATTCAAGCAATAATCAAACTTCTAAAATAAGCTAAAATTAAGAAGAGCCCTGTTATGCAAAATGTTGACTGTAGGCCAGCTCAAAATTACTATGTATTAAAGAATTTTAGGTGTGTTTGATTGCAAGCATGAAATTTGTATGGAAAGAAAATAAATTCTAGGCAGTTCAATTGCATAGAACTTATTTGTATGGAAATTATTAATTAAATGTATTTGATTGATTTAGTTTTCAACCTATAAAATATTATACTTGTCCATTTTTTATTAGTGGGTAATTGAGAGGGTGAATTACTTGGAAAATAAAAACCACCCATCCCTCCATGGAAAATTTGTCAATCAGACACCCAAAAAGTAGGTATTTGGGTGGAAAAATGACATTTTTCAAAGAAAATAAAGCCAATCAAACACACTACTCTTCGAGATAAAAGTATGGAAGAATAAAAGAAAGGAAAGGAAGGAGATGTGTTCTGATCCATGTGTGTGGTAGTGTCTAGTTTTGCATTATGATCAAATGCTGACAATATAAATAACAGGAAAAGTTGCCAAGAATCATTTTATGCATTGATGGAGATAACATACGATGGGTGACAAAGATGTTAAAAGACTTGCTGAAAGTCTATGACATGGTTTGAGAATCAAAGTTTTACGCCACAGTCACTTAAAACGTAACTTGTGTTTGTAATGCAAACAAAACTCGACTTAACTGCAAATTTAATGACTGAAGGCATGTGTCTAGCTAGTTCAGTATTTTTTTATTTCAAAAAAGAGAAAAAAAATACTTACATAATGACCCCTTAATCTGCGCTTAAGTGAAGATGTATCATTGCAAGGGAGAGTGTAAATGCTATAGGGGTCAATGTTCCCCTGCTCCTGTTCTGCAAGAGCAAGAGCCTTGACACATTCACTTGAAGGATGTGTAGCAGATCCAAAGTCACAAGTTATCCGCAGAACTTTGTAAGTAGAATCTGAAATTAAGCCATGAGTCCACCAATACTCGAATGTGCCAACGTAATCATGGTAATCATCAGTAACAGCATTCCCGACCTAATAGACGAAAACGCGAGAGAAGAATGAACCAGTGCTTTGCAAAATGATCTTTATAATAGTGAACTAAAAGATATTCAGATCAACGAGAGTCTCGTGCGTAGTACCATGAATCCCTTGAAATTAATTATTGGATTTTGAATTCCCTTGTTTCTTTTGAATATGATTTGAGATAGCTGAGGAACATAATGTCCTGAAAGAATCAATTAATAAAAGGCAAGATAAGCTTGTCATCTCATTGTAATATTGACTACTTCATGTATAAAGCTTAAAGTAAATGAATGGGGTATATAATACACACCTGCATAACTTTCTCCTGCGATGTAAAATTCGCCATGTTTGTATTGAGGAAACCTTTCAAACCAATTCAGAAGAAAGCTGTATGCATCTTCAGCTACACACAACACCCAAATTCAAATTATTCAGTGCTTAGTTTAAGCAAAAATGATATATCAAAAAAAATTATTTTATGGCTTTATATACACAAGTCCTGTAGGAGTGGAAAACATAATAAACAAGATTTTAGCTTATTTTTCTTCCTTGATTAGGCATATTTTATGGCATCATAAACATAGTGCACGCTGAGTAGGACTTTATAATATAATAAACAAGATTTTAGCTTATTTTTCTTCTTTATTGCTATGTAATCCTTCCTATCAAACATGCCAATTCCAATAGAGCTAAGTCATTAAAAATGGAGTCTATACAATTTTAATAAGTACCTGTTCTCTGGTCACCAGCAGTGTATAAATCTGATGAAGTATTTGAATACGAAAAACCAACTCCAGCTGGAGACTCCAAGAACAGCAAATTCGCCACTGCAAAAACTTTCCAGTATTTTAAGAAAAACTACCAATTTGAAACCATAAACTCGTCATTATTACAACATAAATTCGAGAAAATAAGTGAAATTGCAACATACATTTGTTCCAGGAGTAAGGATTGAGGTAAAGAGTCTTCCCATTGGAATTAATCCGAAAAGGCCCAATCTCTTCTGCAGCTCCATAAGCTACAGAAGAACAACCAGGCCCTCCATTGAGCCATAGAACCAGAGGCCTTGTTTCAGGCCCTCTATCTGTAGGTGCTTCAATTAACCAGTAAAAAAGTGCCCTTCCAAATTGCTCATTCACGGTCACATAACCTGAATACTGATTGAACCCGACATTTTCTGGCTGTCCAGGCAAAGAAATTATCCTATCTTTTTCTTGATCTACACTAGGCAATGAATAACAATTGCCCACAAAATAATACAAGAAAACAAACCAAATTATACTCAAAATTGAGTAAAAATGGTGACCCATTAGTTAATTTACCTAAAGAATTGAAAAATGTCTAGAAATCAATGAAACCCAGAAGCACAAATCCCAAAATGTATCTGGGTTTTGAAGGAATTTATCTATGGATTAATGAATGATGAGATTGGCTCATGAAGATGTTTATAATGAGCCAATCGATGAATAGAAAAACAATAAAAACATATAAAACTGAGGAACCCAAATTCCAAATTAATTCTGAAATTTCAAGAAGGAAAAGTCAGCTGCTTTTAATGCTTACATAAACATTACCCCAAATATACAGCTAACATCCACATGCCTTCTGTTTCATTGAAGTATATCAGTGAAAGCAGAAAATTACCCATAAAATGAACGGTCAACAATATACAAAACGCATTTTCAGTTTAAGCCAATTAACATTTATAGATTTTTATGTTTGATGAAATTGACATTTTATATATGACAAAATATAAATTGATAATAATACTACTAGACAAAATGAGTAGTCGCTACTGGACAACAGTGATTGACAAATTTTAATTTAAATGAAAGTGAACTATTAATTTAAAACATATATTATATGGACTCACAATTTTCCAATCACGCGTATCATAAACTTTTATCGAAACATACAAAAAATATAATTTTAATTTCTATCAAACTGGAAGTATATCTTCAACGTCCCTATTTTACATAAGTTAGATTTTATTTTCTATCATCAAAAATTTCTTACGTACATGATTTTCACTGTCAGAACAAACAATCTTAAACTTTAGATAAACTAAAAAGACCAAATCCCAATTTCCATAATTCTCAACGAATGAAAGTAAATAAATTAAAAAATATATATCCAAAATTAAATGCAAATCAAGAGTCACTTTTCACTAACTCATTCCTCTAGAGATTATTTTATCTATAGAAGTTGTGAAAAGTCGCTACCCTTTAATCATTTTCCATCAACCCAATTTCTTCCTTACCAAATACGGTAGACAAATTGAATAAGTAACAACTAACGAGGTCACATGGGGTTTGTTCTGAATACGAGAAGCACCGATCACATGTATTAGTATATTCGTTACTACAGAAACTGTTGAAGAATGACATAAACAAAGTAGATAAAGGTGGAGATCTTTATTGACCTTCATAATGTAGCAAGTGTAGTTTATTATTTGTGCAATAAAGTTTCCATTCCTAATTATATGATTGAAAGAGTTGTTTTTTTAATGTATAACATGATTAGGCGAATTTAGAAGAAAATTGAAGCTACGTCCAGATAAGCTCTTTTTGTCTTCCAATCTTTCAAAACACTTTTTTCTATATACTCATTTTTAACTATATAGTCACATAATAAAATATTTTACGCGTAACCCCTAAACTGTTCACCACTTTTTAAGCATACATTCTCTAAAATTCCAATATTCAAAATAGCTACCAAACGGGCTATTTGTGTGACAAAATTTTTGATAAAAAAAATTAGAGAGGTGATGTCTTCAACTGAGATTTTAATAGATTTTGAAAAATAATTCTAAATTCAAGTGTCCTCAATTGAGATTTTAATTAATTTTATTGAAATTTATTAAATTGTAGTCGTCATCAATTAAGACTTTAATGGATTTCAAGTAAATCATTTAAAATCTAGGTATCATCGATTATTATAGAGGGTCTTTTTGGGTAGAATGAATTTTGAAATAGTATATTGATGGGGAATGTGTTGTTAAAAAATAATGAAAAAGTTTTGAATTTATGTGTAATAATGTTTTATTGAAAAATGTGTGGTTGAAAATAATAGTGATAAAAATGTTTTTTGAAAAAAAAATGAGGAACAAACAAAGGTTGAATTTATAAAGATTTCATTAGTAGATGGATTTCAAAATATTTAGATAGATTTCAAACTTGAAATTATACGTAATAAATTGTTTTGAAATTTCATCATTTTTAATAAGATTTTTATGGATTATGTGAAAATCTATTCAAATTCACAAAATTGTCGACACGTAAATGATAAAATCTAATTTGATTGGATCAACTAAGGGGTTTCGATAAGGAATAAATCAAGGAGGGGAAATACTTCCTTTTTTCGATATAGTAATCAGCATCTAATGAAATAAAAGGTTCTAGTATGATAAATGAAAGAAAAAAATGAATGACGTGACAATAAAATCCTAACATCAAAACAAAAGGAAGATGGATATGATAAAATTGGATTGAGTATAGGTAATAAAACCTACTAAGTTGTAACTTTCAAATACGGAGAAATTCCGTAATTAATAAAAATTGTCAATCGTGCGTCAAATCCTATTTTTCCAAAACAAAGGTTCTGGCCAGAAAAAAAATGATGTAGAGACTTGATGAAAGTTGTTCTAACAAGTGGATTAGACCGAGTTGGTAGATGAAACTTTCCGTCAAAACTTCATAAAGGATGAAGGATAAATGTATATATTGAATGCTAGTATATCAAGAATAAGGTGTTAAAACATTTTTAGGTGACGTTATGCGATAAGCTCAATAAAAAATAATAAATAACTTATTTAATTGTATATCTCATTTAGTATTACCTAAACTGGTATTATAATGTTAGCGATACTAAATAGTATTACTCGTATATCAAATGATTAGTGATTATTTGAATCTCTATATGTATTCCTTTATATGAAAAAATGGAAGAATGAATCCACATTGAAGAAAAAGATAAAATATTCATTGATCAAATCATTCACTTTACAGTATAATAGTTAAAAAAAAAAAAAATTTTGGCGAATCAAATGAGAATAAAGATAGGTTTTCATTCTGCTTGCAACAATGAAATTTATAGTGAAATGATTTTAAAATTTTTGAGAGTACAAATCCCTCTATTTAGAGGTGGGCAGAAAATCGAAAAATAGACTAAAACAAACCAAGTCGGGTTGATTTGAACAAAAAAAAAAAACGATTTGATTCAATTATTAAGCCATTAAAAATTCGGATTGGGGTGGTTGCGGTTTAAGCAACCACCCGCCAAATAACCGCCCCAACCCCTACATTTTTTTTAAATTTTTTTCATTTTAAAATCAATATTTCTAAACTTAAAAAATAAAATAATAAAAATATAAATATAATTATTTCTCAAATAATTTGTTCACACACTGGCGGGCGCACACACACGTATATAATTAAAATTTCAAATTCCAAAAGAAAAGAAAAGCAACGAGAAATTTTGTCTATTATAAACTCAAAATTTTGATCGTAGTCTTGTTTTTCATTTTGATGTAATTATTTGTTGATAACTATCGGACATATGGGATGATTTTAGAAAAATTGACATTTTACAATTTACATTAAATATGTATGATTAATACTTAATACTCAAGCAAAAAAAAAAAAAAATTATACATAGCATACAAATTTTTAAACCTAAAATACGTTGGCAAAGTTTTTTAGATCGATTTGCGTTGAAGTTTATTCAATTTCGGGTTGAGCTAAAAACCCACCCAATCCAAACCATTATCTCCAAAAAGCCTATTTAAATTCCCAAATGTTTATCCTATATGTGATTTATTATTTTTGTATTATTTGGAAGTGTGTAAATTAAAATTTAATAAATGAATCCCACAAAATAAAAGTGAGCAATAAATGTTTGGTCCACAAATTATGCCTATGTTTGGCTCCTATTTTTTCTAAAAACTCTTTTTTCGAAACTTAATTTCGACCATACATTATCCCATAAAATAACTTTATACGTAAATCGAAACATTTTCTTTATTTTTTTGACCACGCATTTTTCAAAAAATTATTATTTCAAAAAATATATATTTTCTCGTGAAAATGGGGCTCAAACAGGGACCGTGTGTTTGAACATTTAAAATTAGTAAAACTTTGCCAAAATGCACTTATATCTTGTTTGGGCCCCATTTTTAGAGAAAATTTTATTTTTGAATAGTGATTTTTTGAGAATGTATGATTAAAAATTAAGAAATAGTTTTCAATTTACCTGTAATATTATTTTATTGAAAATGTATGGTTGAAAATGAGTTTTAAAAAAACGAATTTTCAAAAAAATGGGCTTCTAAACATAACCCTCAATGATAGTGACTCGTCTGAAAAATATTAATTTTGAAATTCTATTAAATGTTTGTATTGTTAGTATTTCTAAGTGTCTATAAGTTGTAATACATGCGAAACAAGCTGACGAGATTAATATTAATAAAAATTGTGTATCTTAGAAAATATATCTATAGAAAATAGTTTGATCGTCTTAAAAACTAGTTGGACTAACAAAGACAAGAATGATACCTAGTCCTTCAAACAGTTGGGGATGCCATGTTGGAGCATTTTAGGAAGAACAAAAGATCCACGTGACCCAATTTTCCTGTTATTTGTTATTATAACTTTGCAAAACATGTGTCAAGAGATTTCACAGGAACAATCTCCGTATATGGAGATTTTATTTTTATTTTTTTGAATTAAGCATCGGTTTGGCTAATTTATATATACCAATCAAGTTGAACGTGCACTGCCCATTATTAGAAATATTTTATAAGTGTTGTAAAAATAATATTTGATACTAATTTGTTTGGAGGATTTGATGAGTTTTAAACGAATTAAAGAAAACAAAATTTAGGACAAAAATTCAAGATAATAAAATCGTACTTTCAAAACTCAACTTCTATAAAAACGAAATGTAAAGTATTATTAAAAGAGTAACGTTATTTATCATTTCCGATGTTTAACAACGATTTAGATGACTTCACTTGTATCATTAAATTACATGTTCAATTAAATACAAGAATTTATGATCCATTTAATAGGACTTGTCACATATTGATACATAGACGGGTGCTCTAGCACCATATAGCATTATTCATATTGAAATAATTGAATTGTAGTAAGATTAAAATTGTCAAATAAATATTTCATTTGATATTTAATATATTATAGATAAATCAATAATAAATAATGAAATTTTATTTTCAAACTTTATTTTAAATCACACGTTTCAATGCTATAAATACTGTTTGTTTATTTATTTATTCTTAAATTACAACAGTTGATGAATTCTTTCCAAACAGGCTAAGTTATTCAGATATACAAGTTTTAAGTTATAGGATAAAAATGATTTCACAGTCAATTTTTGGTGAATTAGAGTATAATCTAATTTTGAAACAAAGAATAGAAATCAATAATAAAATTGAATTTTAACGTGATTTGGATTTAGATAATAATTTTTGCCTCTTAATAGAAAGAGGTAAACCCTAAAAATTTTATTTGCCGAATTTGATATTCTTTATTGTCACGGCGCCGGAGTAACAAATCGAATTGGTAAGTTATCTCTTAATCTCAATTAATATTTATGCAAGATTTTTTATTTTTGGGAAAAATCCTTGTGTTTGTGGTTCTTAGTACTTACAGAGCTTTCTGTGTTTTGACGTTCCTAACTATCTATAAAATGTAATGAATAAAGTATATTAATATGAATTTGAAAAATTGAATCACAGATAGATGTATATGTTTTTTGAATACATACACAGAACTCATTGCTACTTAATGATCAGTGGGAGTTATTGGATAATGTTATCTTCTTTGTTAACGGTTTATAGTTTATAAAGAAGCTGCTTATTGCTGGTCTACAGCAATCAAAATTTATTTGGATGCGATTTCCTAATTTCTATCCAGTTTGTGTTCTTTTAATTTTTATACAATCGCCATCTAATAAATAAAGTGACTGTATGAGAATGCAAAGAAGCGGTTTCCTTCCGGCAATAGACGTGGAACTGCCGTCTAGCCTTGCTTTTATTGAATTCTAGGCGCAATACAATTTTAAAAAGTTACAGCGGTTACTACTGGAAAGGACTTCACTGATATCATTCTCTCCTGCACACATGTCAAACACCGACTGTTGTTCACAAGGGATACACCATCTCACATATCCGTCTGTTTTACATGCGCAAAGTGAACTATACGCAGGCAAAACATTCATGTTTAGCTGTCCACCATTATTGGGGAATTCCCCCGGCTTGATGATATCCATCTTTTCTATGGTGACCTCCATGTTATGTACAACAAAGACCATTACTAGCTTGCAATTGGCCAAATCAATATTTGCTATCCGAATCATCCTCGTTAGACGTTTCTATAACGCTAACTTTTTGTAGTATTTAGATGCATACTGATTTCGCGTGTTGTCTATGCTTGTCCAAAAATACCAAGGGGTAACACATCCCGAAATTTGCAGTCTTTCTGCTGTGTGAACTAGGCAATTCTAAGCATGCTGTAATATCTTAAGTGCACATTCAATTTATTTAATCTAAACGTTCTTTGTTCTTTCTGTTGCAGAGAAGGTTCATCTTGTTGTTGTTAGCCTGTGATTGCATTAAAAGCTCTGAAGAGCTTTATGGATTTTGTGGAGAATCTGACTGTGGGTTGATTGAGATCTTTTATTTTTTTCTTAATCCAAATTTGACAATTAAATATTTATTAGAGTTACAATTTTAGAAATGATAAATATATTTTTCTTTTTTGCATAAATTTTGAGGTTGCTTTGTATTTTTGCATTAAAAGAAAGCAAGGGATTTGTTCGAGTTGAATTATCTCATCAAATTTTGATAAAATATCACATGGTAGTCGCAGCAGCAACTTACCTTGAAATATTTGGTTCCTAATTTTATTATCTGGTACTGGCAGAAAGCAGCTTATGAGCTGGTTGGCTTTAGTGTAGCCTCCCAGTAAGTTGATACAGCCGCATATATTGAAATTCGGTACCACAAAACCAGCTCTTGCCTCCTATAGTTTGAGGAGTTAAATAGGCTGTGCGCCTGTGCCATAGATTGATTCTTGTTGTGTTAGGCATCCCATTTAAAAACTCCAGTAAGAGAGTTTGATAGTTCGTATGTTGTGCAAATTGGTCAGTACTCAGTAGTGGAGTGAATTAGGAAAATATTACTATCAATTACTAAATATTAACTGTACATTTTTAGTTTTCTCATCTCCACTAAAACCATATATATTATTAGAATTGGAAGTCGGAATCGAAACTATTGATTCCTTGCTGCTATGTATGCCCGGTTCACTGCTGCAGTCATTGAACCGTTGTGCTGCAGCCGATGATCTTCTGCTTGATGAGTCAGCGGTTTCTGCTAAGACGTAGGCTGAGATTGTACAAGCGCTTCTCCGGCCTTTTTTGTCACCTCCGCCACAGTGGTACTTTTTTCATTTCCTATCTATCTCTATGTGCGCGTAGATATGCATTTTTGCGGAGATTATGAATGTGAGGATTTATGTTAAAGAATAGAATTTAGAAGTGCAATCTTGATGTAATTTTTCACTGTCGTGATGGGCAGAGCAGTACAATGGTTAACTTGATTTCATTATTTGCTTGCTTATCTTTTCAAATGGAGTAAAATGATAGCATTAAGGGAACTAAGCTTGAGATGAGGAAAAGAGAGAAAAAAATGACTTGAGATAAGGGAATTAAGTGGAAAAGAAAATACATAATTAGGCACTCAAGACAGAGGTTGGTCATCAGTGATATTGTTTCGACATGTTAATTTCTGGTGGCGTGGTGAGATGGAATTGGTTAGTGCATAAATTAGTACTTGTAGAAATATGGATTGTTATAATCAGTTCTTATGTTTATTATTTAGAGACCATATGAGTTCGTGTGCATGATATACTAACTGATAAACTATGGATACAAGCAAATGGAATGGACTATTATTAATCAAAGTGTTTTTTTTTTTAAATCACCGACTGGAAAAGAGCGAGAGCAGAACTCTTGCAAAGTGATTAGGACTGGATTTGAAGCTTATTACCCAGTAATTTGAAAGATTCTCTTATGATGTCCAATAATTAAAAAGACCTGCATTAAAAAGAAAGAAACTGGAATTTGGTAATTTGATTTCATTGCGTGTTTTATAGCAGGGTTGACTTGGAAATTGAGAGATCGTAAAGGCATAATGCATTGAATGAGGTTTCAATCTCGTGGCTTTGAAATTCTCTTGTTCTTGGATAGAAGTTCATATTATGACATGAAAAATAAACTGATAACAAGAGTTGACATCTAACTAATAATCTGTTCCTCCAGTACTTCTAAATGTAATGTGTCGTGGAGATCGCAGAGGGTTAGAAAATATGAGCTCCTTTTGTATTGCATGGAGCCATCACCGTTAATTTGACAAATAAAGTGGTCCTGCGTTCATCAAATCCTGTTCACATGTTAATTATTCTTGTTTCATCTTGCTATTTCACACCTAATGAACAATAGGCAGGAGTGAAGTTGGGGAATCAAGAATTGTCCTCCGTTCATCAAATCCTGTTCACATGTTAATTATTCTTGTTTCATCTTGCTATTTCACACCTAATGAACAATAGGCAGGAGTGAAGTTGGGGAATCAAGAATTGTCCTCCGTTCATCAAATCCTGTTCACATGTTAATTATTCTTGTTTCATCTTGCTATTTCACACCTAATGAACAATAGGCAGGAGTGAAGTTGGGGAATCNGCAGGAGTGAAGTTGGGGAATCAAGGCCATGTCAAGGGTAAGAAATTCTAGTTCCGTTGTCTGCAATCAAAAGCTGCTGAGCCTTTCATGGGAGTGTGTGGTGTTGACTAAGAGGATGTTCCTCGTAGCCTCCTGTTCATTGAAGGTCCTGATTCATACCACAAAGGCCTTACTGGTAACCCCTTCCTTTCTCATTCTTGTTCACAATTAATGGATCATTCAACAGCATATTTCCATAACAAATTCCTAGTTATGTCAACAAGATTTATAGGCATTAAGCATCTTCTATCACTTTGGTGTTTTCTTTGATCGCGCCTTTTTGCTTTAAAAATGTTGATCATCGTATTTCCTTTTTTGGAACTAAGTGGTGCTAAAAACTGCTTCTACAACTACAATAAGGAAATTTTTAGATCTCGTGCATCTACTTGTAATTGTAGGAATCTAATCAATCATCATTTGGTGAATAAATGGTTAAACCATTTTATTTAGGGTATCAAGGGAAGCGTTTTAATTTACCTTTTTTCCTTGGAAAAGCAAGTGCCTCCATATTCCGGGAACTCTGTCGGACCTAAAGTTTGATGTTGCTTTCTATGAATTGTTAATTTGGAACATGCTATTAATTTGCTTATCATAGCAGTTTTAAGGTTCTTAAGGAAATGGAGTTACTCAAGTGTTTTACTGATGGGAAAAAATAAATTCTGAATCGGTCATTCACTCGAATAATCACTACGTGCACAGGTTAACTCCGATTAGTCAGCTGGTACACAGTTTAAACCAAGGCTAGATGCTTGAGTACATTTTGTATTAGGACTGTGCTTAGAGTGGGAGGATACAAAAGAGCATAGATGTGTAGTTTATTAACTCATTCAAAAGTTTCGAGTTAGCTGGACCTGGACTGGATCAAAAGTCTAAAAAATCCCAACTAGATAGATTACGGAACTTGCTCGTTGATGAAAGATGTAAAGCTTATGCCCTTGCTTTGGTTAAAAATCAAATTTTTATTAGATTTTAATAAAAGTTGATAAAATGTGTGATTTAAAAGTTAATAAAGTTGCAGGTACTATAAAAACTATGGTTGCTAACCCCAAAATGGGATGATCCAACAAAATTTTTCTTCGTTACTTATGGTAGGTTAAAGGAGGACGCTAAATGATTGTTGAGCCGTATGCAATCTCCTGGTCTCTACAAAAATGTACAAAAATGTAGATAAATTTCATGCTTTTCCTTTCGGAAAGGGAGGATTAGAGAAATCCACTTCTTTGCCGCTTTCTCCAAACTTTTGGGAAAAGTGTTTAATGTATTATTTTAATTTGATTAGAATATCGTGTATTTCTATATTCCTGATTTAACTTTCTTATACAATACTAGAATTACGTTATACATCTAATTATAATATTAGTGACATTGATAATAATATTAGAGTTACTACACACGATAGTATTTGAAATATTATTTAAAAAAGTAAGTTTCAAAATAAATAAATTTTTTGTTGGTTAAAATTATATATAAATTAGTTACTTTTTAAAATTACTCTCTGTTGTATAGCAAAAATAACTTTTTAAAATATGAATGGTCTATCAGAAGAATTTGGGAATATTACACAGGTAGCACCTATTGATCGAGTAGGAAGTTAGTCTCAGTAACTAGTGACACAGTTGTAGGGCATCTTCTCTCTTGTTTTCTTCATATAATTGTCATTTTAATAAGACTAGAATTGTACTTGAGGACCAGCGGAGGACCAACGTCCTCTGATTTATAGATCAAGGACCAACACGCAATTTTCTCAAAATATTTTAATTCCCAAAAACTACAAACCTCTTATAGAGCCTGCACTCAATGCATAGGATAAAAACCCTTTGACATGGCAAATAGCAACTACCCATCCATGTCTCACCTCATCCTGTCTCTTTCATATTAATAATAAATAAATATACAATTATAAATTATAAATAAAATTTAAATTTAAATTTAAATCTAAATTTAATAAGAAAAATAAAGCACCGCACCGCACCCCCTCCATTCCACCCCCACCCTTCTTATGAGATCTCTCTCTCTCTCTCTCTATCAAAGCACGTTCTAGCTTTCCCTCACACAATTTCTTTTTGATTGCTTCCCTCACAGAGAAACACAAGAACTCTTTTCTTCAAACCCTGAAAACCATTATTCCGAAAACCGCTCATTTAAAATTTCTTATATTGGATTTTTTTTATGCATATTGGGGGTTTGGATGAGATTGAGGGCAGGAGGAAGAATTGGCAGAACCACCAGATACAGTAGAGACTATATATTTCATGCCGCCGGAGCCATTGCCTTGGGATCGGAGAGACTTTCGCAAGCACGAGAGATCCGACCCCACACGCCTTGGTGCTGCTGGAGGTTTCAGATGGCGGGACCTGCCGCATCCGCCTCCTCCTCCTACGCATCATCCCTATCATCATCACCACAACCAGCAACGATGGTTCTCCGATTTCCGCTCCCGCCCTCTTCCCCCTGGTGAGTTTATTTCTTTATTTATTCATTTTTTCACGCGCTGCTTTTAGGGATTTCTTTTGATTTATGGAGGAAGTGGATTTAGTTATTCACGAATCTTGATGATTAAAGATGATTTTCCCTTTTAACAAGTTGGAGTTAGGGATTTTGGTAAACGGGTTTCTTTGTTACTAAAGAATGAATTTTAATTGAAGGAGGAATATGAAGTACGCCAGGTTTAGTATGTTAATAAAAAGATTCTTTATATAACTTGTATTTAAATTTGGCAAATGTGATGTGGAAACCGATTTTCTGGGCAAAATTTTTTTGTATATGAACCTGTAAATGCATTTGGTAAATATATTTCGGGCAGATCTGATGTGCTGGAACGATGGAGCCTAGTCTAGGGTTGATCCATTCACTGTACCTGCACAGATCTCTAGTTGCTTTGCTTTTTGTCCCTCCAAAAATTTGCTGAAATTGTGAGTTTTATGGAAGGAAAAGGACAGGCTTTTTTGCTTGTGTTGATTTTTTCTTGTTGTTTTTGGCCCATTTTTGTGGCTGTTTGAATGTTTCTGCTGAAGGTCATGGTAAGCAGGGTGGTTGGCACATGTATCCTGAGGAGTCTGCTCGTGGGTTTCCGCATTTAGGGTCTCGGTTCAATGAAAGGAATTCTGATGACGACAATTCTCGGCCTTTTTTGTCTCGTGGCGATGGAAGATATTTCAGATATAGCCGGGAATCTAGAGGTTCCTTTAGCCAGAAAGACTGGAAGGTTCACTCTTGGGAACCTCCTAAATCACCAAGTTGTCTTGGAAAACTGGATAATGAGGTCAATGATCAAATATCTGTAGGTAATATGCAAACATGCAACAACAACGACAACCACAACAAGAACAACTCCCATCCTGATCCCAAATTTGAGAAATCACATAATCAATCTCAGATGAAATATGAACTTGATGAGAGTGGTGGCAATGCTGATGGATTGGGCAGCACTGTTCAGAAAGTAGAGATAGAGAATTCACTGGGATCGATAGATTGGAAGCCCCTGAAATGGACCAGGTCAGAAAGCTTGTCTTCTCGGGGATCTGGTTTTAGCCATTCAAGTAGCTCCAAGAGCATGGGGGCAGACTCCAATGAGATGAAAGCTGAGCTGCAACCAAAGAACGTGATGGCAGTCCAGTCTCCTTCTGGGGAGGCTGCTGCTTGTGTGAAATCCAATGTTCCCACTCCCTCCCCGTCAGAAGAGACAAGTTCCAGAAAGAAGCCACGCCTTGGCTGGGGTGAGGGACTGGCAAAGTATGAGAAGAAGAATGTAGATGGCCCTGAAGATGGCGCAACCCAAACTGGATTGGTCATTAGCATTAATAAAACAGAACCTGCACTCTCTCTCTCTGCAAACGTGGCTGATAAAAGTCCTAGAGTAGCTGTTTTTCCAGATGATGCCTCTCCTACTACTCCATGTTCAGTTGCTTTTAGTTCCTCACCAGGTAAATTGTGCTTTTCCTTTTAAACATATGGACGTACTACAATGTTCTTTTATTGTTGTATATCTGTCCTTTCCCTTCCTATAAATATTGAGGATTAAATGTTGAACGAATGATCAAGAAATCTATAAATTTGACAGTGACATTAAAGATTCTCTTACCTCGTTTGGTCCATTTTCTAAATTAAGATCGTCTGTTGGTTCTTGTCTCCATGTGTGTCTATACAATTAAGCATTTGTTCGATAAAACTTTGCTAGAATTCTAGGTCTCATGGGAACCACAACTTTTATCAATTTTTCAACCACCCATTTCATCATTTTATATCAAAATTTGCTAACTTTTTATTAAAAGCTTTGTCAAACTACCCCTAAAGACACATGAGGTCTTTATGAGAATTGTCTCTTAACCAAAAGATAGATATAACAGTTTTGCTTTTGAGATTATAGATCTTATCACCCCTCAGTTTTCTGTTAGGCTTGACATAGATGCTTCAAGCTGGTCATAGAACAAAGATTGACAATTTATGGTTTTTTCTCGACTGTTTCCCCATATTCAGGACAATTATAACAATTTTTTGACTGCCTGGCATTGAGGCTTTCCAACATGTTTAGGTTCTTTGTGAACTTTTGTGTTTACCACGATAGCATAGGTTGTCTTTCTCCCCTTAAGCTGTCAGAGATCTATCCACCAGTTTCGCCTTCATTTATGTGCTTGTTTGGGAGAAATTATAATGAGGTTTTAATGAAGAGTAATGGGTCCCACGAAATGTTTGGATAATAAGTGGCTGGTAGTTGTGAAAGTGTGGTTATAATTGAAGTTGACTTTGACTTCAAATTATAACGAGATTATAATTTTAGCCAGACAAGCACTATATAGCATTGAAAGACGGGCAGTGGTGAACAATCATTTTTTAATAATTAGCCTGTCTTTAATGCTCTTTTTATTTTTGTATTGAAGTTTCCTATTTGATTTTCTCTTGATCTTGTGCATTAATTTGTTTCTTGTTTGTTGGTTTCTGTCACGTCTTGTTTTTTTTTTGTCTGACATCAGTTGTACTTTTTGCTATCACTCATCACAAATCAATGCTGATTTATATAAGCTTCCAATTGCTTTGGCATCTTTAATGAATTACGTGCTGGTAAGTAGAATGATCATTCAAAGCATGTAACATATTTATGCCCTGTAGTGTTGGTGGTCAAAAGTTACACCCTTGATGAAATTCAATGAAGGGATGATGTATTGCAGTGGTTCTCTTTACTTAATGTGCAAAGAAGTTCTAATTTAGCCTAGCAGTAAGTTGTAGTTTGAAATCTTCACCTTGTCGAGCAAATTTGTTCGAGTGTAAACTGATTTTATGTTCTACTTTTGAGTGAAGGCTGGTTGTATCAGCACCAATAATAGTTTTCAACTCTTCTAATTTGATCTCATTTTAAGTTTAATAACTATTTCAGGTACAGAGGAAAACCAATCAGTCAAGGTAGCCAGTGTTGATCATGATGCTTCTAATTTAAGCTGCTCACGAAGTATTCTTTCACACGCTCCCTGTCAGGGACCAGCTTTTAATTTAGAAAATTTGGACCCCCCATCTGTTGCTAATTTGAGCTCTTACATTAATGAATTGTTACAATCTGATGATTCAAGTTCGATGGATGCTGGTTTTGTGCAATCCACTGCTATGAAAAAGTTGATGGTATGGAAAGTTGACATATTAAAAGCGGTCGAGATGACTGAATCTGAGATAGACTCGCTTGAAACGGAACTCAAGTCATCAATATCTGAATCTAGAGTGGGCTGTTATCATCCTCCAGTATCCAGTTCACTGCCTGGAGAATGCAACTTAAGAACTTGTGAAGAGCTAGTTGCCAGACGTGCTCCACTACAGTTTTCTCGTAGCGGAATTAAGATTATAGAGAGCACACCTAATGCATTGGACACTGATTTGAAAGAAGAGAATATGGATAGTCCAGGAAGTGCGACATCTAAGTTTGTTGAAATGCCTTCATCTGTGCAAGATGTTTTCCCTCTTGTTTTAGCAAAACCCATTGACGGTTTCTTGAAATTAGATGTAAATAATTGTAGGAAGCTGGGAGGCAGTGATCTAAATGATGAGGCAAACGCTGGTGATATGCCCGCTCATGTGGATGATTTTCAACCTTGTCCAAGTAGTAGTTGTCAAACTCAGTCTACTGATAGCATTTTAAGTGGCAGTGGGGAAGATATTTTTAATTTAATACTGGCTTCTAACAAAGATTCTGCAAATAGAGCTTCGGAAGTGCTTAATAAGTTATTGCCTGCCAATCAGTATCATTCCACTGTCTCTCATTTGCAATGTGATCCCATGATAGTGAAGAAATTTTTTTTAATGAGGCGGCGATTCCTACGGTTTAAGGAGAAAGTTATCACTCTCAAGTTGAGGGCATTTCGGCATTTCTGGAAGGATGATCGTCTACGTGCTTCAATGAAAATTCTTGTGAAGTCTTCCAAGAAGTTAGATCAAAGGTTTCGGTTTACGCGCCATAGATCTCAAAAGCATCTTCCCTCTGATATCCCTAAATTTTCGTACCCGGGTAATGAATTTTTGCTTTATATATTCCTTTTTATGCTTCTCCTTCCCTGCTGCTCCCTCCTCTTTTGATGTTCCTTCCAACATTTTTATGTGCTGTCTATCTGGTAAAGAAATTTTCTCTTAGTATTATATCATTTTCAACGCCCTAGGTAGAAAAGGAACAAAAATCTGCTATTTTTATTATTGACATCTTGGCTCCTTTATTAATGTTTTTTTATGGTTAATTGAAAGTCGATCACTAAAGTGTCTCTTGATTTTTGTTACTCATATCGGATCTGTCATTGGAGAATATTAGGTTTGGATTGTTTCTTGTGGTAATTTACTCTGGATAATTAGATTATGTGACATGACATCTTGGAGAAACTAATCTTTGACGTCCTTTTGATACAATTAGGTCAATTGGCTATTACTCAACTGAATGAGAATGCTATTGAGCTTAACCTTTTTTTGCCAGCATTTCTCTTGGAGAATTCTATTCTTTGATACTTTAGCTTGATTGGATTGGTTTGTAACGAGTTCTAAATGTTATACTTTATGATATAGAATTTGCGACCTTTCCTAAAACCTTTTGGCGCCATTTGATACAAGACAAAAATATAAAGTGTGATATTGATTGGACCCAGTTTCTTCATCTTTTCGTCTCCTTGCCTTATTATCAAAATCACCGCTCATGGTGATTTTCAGCCATGCCCAACAATTGCCCCTATGTCAGCTGTTTCTCCATTTCTTTTCCCTCTGGACCTTCACTGTTACTTTGTCCATTAATCTGATCGAAGCCCAACAATCATTTGTTATTAGAAAATCTCATAATGATATTCTATATCCCCACTCTCTCTATGCCCATGTCAGGCTCGTGGGTCCTTGAAGGAGAATGCATTACTGTGCATTTTTTTGTTCCAAATTGTGTGCCTTTCTTCTTGTTGGCCGTAACTTTTGAAATCCCATTCATACTGCTGTTTAGACGTGCCCAAAATAATTCTTCCGTTTCTTATTTTCTCCAATGCTTTTCCTTCTGAACTTTCAGTGATCTCGTCCATCATTGATATGATAAACTGTTGAATTCCTACATTTGTCCTTGGAAGATTCGATAATGATATTCCAACATGTCCATGTCATGTTATTGGGTCCTTGATTTTAGGAGAATGTGTCACTACTTGGTCTGCTGCATAAGACTAGCCAGCATTAATATGCAAAAAGATTTAAGACACCCTTAATTTCTGCTTTTGCTGCATCAAATCTTAAGCCTTGAAACCTTCAGATGATAGATACTGGAAAATGGTACTATGACAAGGGAGTAAGAGCATTTGGGAATTGGGAGTGCTTAAGACCTCCTGCACTGTCATACATGTTCTAAACTTTGCACTTTTGAATATTAGCAATATATTTCAACAATAAATGAACCTTCTGCAAATAATGTCGAGGGAAGATTTAGAAGCATGAATGCTTTAGTTTGTTATATATAAAATGATGAAACATGCTGTATCATTTTCAAATATCTTTTCGTAGGCCCTCATTATTTGATGATGTAATCTCTTGATTAATCTGATTAGAAATTTGCTTTTTCTCGCTTGCTTGTTCTCTTGTCAAACTGTGTCAGGCGAGAAACTGATGGAATATTCAGCGGATCTCATATTTTTTTCTACATAAAAATCTTTTTTAACAACATTCAATTTCACATCTTCAGCTTTTCTATCAACTTTGTGATGTTCTCTTTTGTTGAGCACCTTTATCTGTCTTATGTGGGTGGACCACATTGGGGTGCAAAGATACTGATTTTGGATGACTTGAGAAACTTGCTGGCATGAGCATACAGCTAGTTAGTGGGACACACATCAAGTCACTAACTTAAGTTGTTCAGAGTTTTGGTCTCTCATATTAATTCCTTACATGGCGATTGACAGAAGGGACTTGGGTTTCAGCAAAGATTTTTTGAGGCCCACTGCCCATGTGTTGCCACTAGTGAACACTAAGTGGTGGTCTTCTTTAGAGCTGTCTTTCAATGCGTTCCTCATTCATTGCTCATATCGTCTGATTACCTCTTTCTCATGTTTGCCTTCAGGCTTAAATGTTTTCATGGATTACAAAATTGACCATTTAGTGGTAACTTATACTGAAATTCTCAACATTTGCTTTAACTGGTCATTGCAGATGGAATTTTTAATGTGGTGCCTGAGGCAGAAGTAAGTGATTATGTAAGCAGGTTGCTTTCAGATGCCCAGGTCAAACTCTGTAGGAATACGTTGAAGATGCCAGCTTTAATTTTGGATGAAAAGGAGAAGATGATATCAAAGTTCATTTCGAGTAATTGTTTGGTGGAAGATCCGTGTGCTGCTGAGAAAGAAAGGTCTATGATCAACTGTTGGAGTTCTGAAGAGAGAGAAATTTTCATCGACAAGCTTGCTACCTTTGGGAAAGATTTCAGGAAGATCGCATCTTTTCTGGATCATAAAACAACAGCAGATTGTGTGGAGTTCTACTACAAGAATCACAAGTCTGACTGCTTTGAAAAGGCAAGAAAGAGGCCAGACGTTGCTAAGCCAAAGAAGTCCCGATCTACTAATACATACCTGGTTGCATCTGGGAAAAGATGGAATCGTGAGGTTAATGCAGCTTCGCTTGATATAGTGGGTTCAGCTTCAGCTAGCGCCGCTAATGTTATTGATGGCATAGAAATTCAGCAGAATCGCACATCTAGATACTTTTTTGGTGGTGCTTACAAAGCACTGAGGATTGATCATGGTTCATTAGAGCAATGGACTGGTCTTGACGTCTATAATAATGACAGAGAAACTGTGGCTGCTGATGTGTTAGCCGGTATCTGTGGCTCCCTATCATCAGAAGCTACGGGTTCTTGCATCACTAGTTCTGTTGACCTTGGAGAGGGCTATCAGGATTGGAGGTATCACAGAGTAAGGCAGCCTTTAACCACCGAAGTTACACAGAATGTTGATGGTGAACGTTCAGATGATAGCTGTGAGGAGATGGATTCTACTGATTGGACTGATGAGGAAAAGTCCATCTTCATTCAGGCCGTGTCATCCTATGGCAAGGATTTTGCAAAGATCTCACGATGTGTCAGAACAAGATCCAGAGATCAATGCAAGGTCTACTTTAGCAAGGCCCGGAAGTGTCTTGGATTGGATCTGATTCATCCTTCACCTGGGGATGTAGCATCTGATGATGTTAAAGGAGGTGGCAGTGACGCAGAAGGTGCTTGTGTAGTGGAGACTGGCTCAGTCTTTTCCAGTGAGAAGTCAAGATCTAAGATGGAAGATGACATTCTGTTGAGCTGCGAATCTGATCTTGTAGGAACAATGAATTTGAAGCCCAATGTTAAGAAATATGAGAATAATAATGGAATAGCATATCAGGTTTCCATAGGCACTGAACATGTGTTGAAGAATTCTGTGCCTACTGATTGCCAAGTGGATAATAAGCCAGATCTTGACTTTGATGTGGGCCGTGTGGAACGAAATGGTGTTAATAGTGGGTCTGTAGCTGCTGAACGTAAAAATGTTTTTGTATCCTCTGAGGAAGTAGCTGAGCTAGTTATTGAAGAGGCAGATGATCATGCCTTGGCAAACAGATCGAGTAATGAGGCTGAGAAGATAATTTTGCTTGAGGTTCCTAATGGGCATCATGGGCCAGGAAATGAAGGACGAGGACTCCTGTTACCTGAATGTAGTTTGAATTATAAGAAAGTTGAAAATGGGCATGCTACTACTGGTGAAACGAATAGCCTAAGCTGCTCAAAGAGAGAGAGGAACTATGAGCCCCAGCCATCTGCAATTCCTTCTCATCCTTCTGCTGACATGCATTCTTCTTCACAGGTCAATATCTTATCTGGATGCCAGAAGAAGACTGGCTTGGAAAGCTCTTCCGCAGATAAGTCTCACACTGTTATGTTGCAGCACAGAGATTGCTTAGCACCCACAATTTTGTTGCCACGATTTTCTGCTCCAACTAAAGCCACATCATCAGCCATTGGTGACAATGGTATTAAAGATGGTCCCGGTCAAGAGATTGTTTCGGTAGGTGATTGTCATCGGCATTCAGGACGCTCATTGTTGGACTATGTTGAATCTTCCCAGGTTCTCTGCGGTTGTCCTTCATCAGTTTCAACAATGAAAGAGAGGAATAGCAGTATGAATTGTAAAAGACCCATTTTACTTCTAAGTGCCCCCGAGTCAGATGGAAATTTTCATCCGGACAGGCATTCAGAGTTTTATCTCCAGAGGTGCAACAGTTTGAGAAATCATAGTTCAGATGCTGAAGCTTCAATTCCAGCCCAAGAACAGACCAAAGATCATTATAGACCTCAATCAGGCAGTTCAACAGATTTGGAAAAACCTTGCAGAAATGGTGATGTGAAATTGTTTGGTAAAATTTTAATCTCCTCTGAGCAGAAACCAATTTCTAGTATACTCAAGAGTGATGATAATAAGACTCAGCATCATAAAGCAGGAAATCAGACATTCAAACTAAAGCTATTGGGTGATGGGAGTGCTGATTTCAATCCAGATCAAGTGCCGTTTGAACATGACAGCTGTTTGGGCTCTGAGCATGTTCCTGTTAGGAATTTTGGGTTTTGTGATGGAAGCAGAATGCAAAATGGCTTTCCTCATTTACCAGACTCTACTCTCTTGCTGACCAAGTATCCTGATGCGTTTAGTAATTGTGCCACACCCTCTGCCAAATTGGAGCAAGCTGTTAGGAGCAATGGCCATAGTTTAAATGGGGTCTCTTGTTTTCCGACAAGAGAACCAAGTAGCAGCAATGGAGCTGCCGATTATCAGGCGTTGAGGAGTCAAGAAGTTCTGCCTTTTAGCATAGATATGAAGCGGCAGCAGGATTTATATGCTGAGGTGCAAAGAAGAAACAGGTTTGATGTTTCAGGCATACAACAGCAAGAAAGAGGGATGGTTGGAATTAACCTCGTTGGAAGAGGTGGGGTTCTTGTTGGAGGCCAGTATACTGGTGTTTCAGATCCTGTGGCAGTCATCAAAATGCAGTATGCCAAGGCCAAACAATTTGGTGCACAGAACATCATCATAGAGGATGATTCTTGGAGAAGCAAAGGGGATGTAGGCAGGTAGTAAAAGTGAGGAGGGGGGCAAAATTTCTTATTCTTGCCTCGTGTATATTAGTTTTTGTTTGAATTAAGCAGTTTTAGGCATTGGACAGTTTCAAATCCATCTTTTTGTTCAGAGGATTCCTAGGTCTGTAATATTGCAGCAGCTTTGTATTTGTTGTATTTGATGGAAATACAAAAATAAACTGTCAAAAGATTGGGAGGAGGAATTTCTGTTTAACTGGATGTGATTATGTTTTGTCTGTAAGCATTCGTTATGGACAATCACCATCAACCTGGAAGGGTTGTCGTTCTGAAAAAAGTTTCGCGTATGTAAGAGTATGGATCTTGCCTCTGAAATGTTTAGAGTAGTTTAATTTAATGCATGAACACCATTCAATTCAGTTGAATTGGCTGGCAGTATTTATATTCTTCTATTTATTTTGGCTTACAGTAAACCACAAGGTTCAGGTTACAATTTGATTTCAGGTGAGGCACCATTGACTGGAGCAGTCACTCCCATTCATAAATGGTAAAAGTTATTTGCTTGAATTTATTTTAGTTCCCCAAGTTTTGACAGAAAAAGAACAGCTTGTGTTCTTGTAAGTCCTTTTTGTGAAGGTAGTATTTTGCTGAAACTAACTCCCCCTTGTCCCTTTTATATATGACATACTAAAAACCTCTGTTTGATTTATATAAAAATTTATTTTTTAGTAGATTTTGATAAAATGATGGAACGTGTGATTGAAAAGTAGTTTGTCCCATGTAATGTGTTGCTAAGTTAATTGTTAATTTTGAATTAGATTTTTTATCGAATTTTAAGCTACACCAAAACCAGGGCTAACTCTAGAACTTTCAATCCTACTGTCAACTTAAATAATTTCAAAATAAGGTTTATAAAAATAGTATCAAATCAAGAGACTATCTTAGCGGGGCAGATAGCATCGTGTCAAGATGAAACTCTTTTGGCATGTTTGATGATTTACACTACAGTATTAATTAAGAAGTTAATATTTTCGGCGCACTTGCAAGTGGTGTAATGGCTGACTGACAGATGGTAGGTTTGTCATGAAAGATTCAACTTTGGTGGGACCTGATTTGAATTTCCAGCAGGAAACAATGACTGTTTTTTGAAAGGTTCTAGAAGTATGGACAGCTATCATCTATCTGTTTTTTCCAAAGTCAAAAGATCCCTCGTTTGTTATTCTAATTCTAAATAATAATAAGGGTGTAATGGCATCTGCAGTAAAAAATGTAACAAATTATGAAGGGTATAATTGACAGCTGCATGTCTATAATGTCTGAAAAGTCAAGTGTTAGATGAAACTTCCCACAATTAACCCTGCTTTCTAAAGATATTGAACAAAAAACATTGCTTTTCCAATTTTTGCATATAAAGAATAAAATGTTGCGTGCGGCCCTCATTTTAAAGAGATTGATATTCCTTTTCCCCTATTCCATTGACCAAGTACTACTTTCCAGAGTTGAAATGTCTTTAAGTTCTAATTTTATCCACTCTTATCTATTGAATCACTCGATTACTGAACCATTATGGACCACCTTGTAGAGTATATTAGATATGTTGATATCAAACCGAGCAAAAAGCCTTTGTATTAGGTTGTTCGATCAAAATATCTAACACAACTTCGATTTCGAATAAAACTGATGTTTCAGTATACATTACTGTGGGGTGCCAATGTTTTTTCTTAATTTATGAAAAGAGCCGTGCTCTTTGTCCCGATTCAATGACCGGGACAAAGACGGGTGCGCCCAAAAATTGATGTTTCAGTATACATTACTGTGGGGTGCCAATGTTTTTACTTAATTTATGAAAAGAGCCGTGCTCTTTGTCTCGTCTCAATGATCGAGGAGCCAATAGGGGGACGCCAACTGTCTCTGTCCCAGTCCTTGAGCCGGGACAAAGAGTATTTGCCTAATGAAAATGATAGATTGTACAAATAATTTGACAAATTTATAAAATTATAGAACAAAACAAACATCCTCGTCACACCTTTGAAAATCAATCCAAAATATGTCATATTCGTAATATATTCTTGAAGTTTCAATTGTCAACTACAGATATTTTATGCAAATAATCCTAAAGCAGGACAATTATTTTTAGCAGTGTTTTGTTACTTGACTAAACAACTTCCCACATTACTCCTAGTTAATGTTTCATCTCAGACACTTTTAAGGTTTTCTCATCATCTCTGGTCGGTCAATAACTATTTTGGCGGCTGTTTTTTCACTTAGCCTTCATTTGGCAATAATTATAAATTATTTATAAATGGTCAAACTATATTTTCAACCATACATTCCAACGGACCAAAAAATAATATTCACTTATTCATCACTCATCATATCTATATTTATAAATTTAACTGTTTATATGTTCTTCCCAAACTGAGCTCTAGATTTTTGAGTCAACAACTATGTTTCTTTGATATAAAAAACCACAAATATAATCTATAAGCCTCATGTCGATTCAACGGGGTTGGCGCATGAAATTGAACTACAAGAAAAACAACAAAATTTCTAATATACACCTACCACCCCTAAGTTAGGGAATGAAATAAATATATACAGGAAATTCGACTGCGTCACTTGTTTATCTTCACTAACCTTGTGTGATTGCTTTTGACTCTTCTTGCGTTAGGAGAATGGGTGGCAGTGATGCAGTTATATCAATTACCTTGAAATAAAGGGAAAAAAATGAGAAATTTCAGTTTCATCCCACTTCTGAATCATGAAAATGAATTTAACAACTCAACTATTGACTTTAGTGTACAAGGGAACAATACACTGCTAGAAGGAAGGCTTTCGAGAGCTTCCTTCGACTTAGAAACATGAATCATAATGAATGCAAACTAATCTAAATGTGTAGTTTGGGAAGTTGTGCTACAACTCCAATATAAAAACTGTTCACTGAAAAAGAAAACTAGCCCGTTGTTTCCTCGAGGGAAATCATCGGTGCATGATGTGTTCTTAAACTTCTCTTCACGAAGATGGCTATCATAACTAGCCCGTTGTTTCCTTGAGGGAAATCATCGGTGCATGATGTGTTCTTAAACTTCTCTTCACGAAGATGGCTATCATCTTATCCCTCCTTCCATGGTTAACAAAGAAAGCACTGTGCTCATATGGGGAGAAACGTGGCATCAGAATCGTGGAAGAATACCAAATCAGTCCTTGAAACAAGTACCAAATACATCTCTAGTAACCAATTAAAAGTTAATTTTATGCAATTAACTTGAGTTACTATATAATGAATGACATGATTCCATCTTCACGATCGCCCTAAGCTTACCAGTTGATTTAGAATGTTAGTTAAAACAAACAGTGGGAGAGACATGAATGACATGGCATACTTCTGACACCTACCTCATTCATGATGGGTGAGAAAAATTAAACGATGCGCATGCAAGTGATATCCAGAGTCTCCAGGAACAGGATTTTCAGGCCTCTGATACCCTCTAACCCAATGACAGTACAATTTCCATTAATATATTGCACAGATAACACAAAATTTAAAATAATTTAACTACTAAAACATAATTGCCTTATAAACCAAAATGAAAAAGATATCCGAACTTTTTATATCAAATAACCCACAGTCAAGATTCTGCTTATTAAGAAATAAGAAATAGGAAAGCAGGATAACAGGAAATTCAGGGTAGCATCGCATTACCCAATGTGAGCAAAACTTTCATCCATGACCTCAGGATCAAAACACTTTGGCTGCCCACGGTGACATAAAGAGGATCGCCTGCCAAAGAGTGACAAATAACAGTTAAACTATCAAGGCCGCCATAAACAAACAACTCTTTGCACTTCAAGATATGTAAAGTTTGAATAAACTCATTTTACGTGGAAGCCTACATTACTATTCTGTTAACACAGTCGTAGTTTTGGTGTTTAGCAGGATTTAAAATCACTTGACTTGAGTATAGACAAGTTATGAATATGTCAGTTGCTGAGCCCGATTTTATGGTTTGGGGGCTCAACAATGGTCGATGGTGATATGATAGTCAATGGTCGATATCGTAACAGTAGGTGGCAGAGGTAGCCGTAGAAGTAAATAATGAAGCTATTGGAATTGAAAATGAATAAAACGTTTATATCTAAAAGATTAGATTATGCGTCAAGTATATTATCTTGCCAAATTTACGCGTCCAAAAATTAGCTCGTCATCTCATGCGAGAAAATTAATGCTAATGTTGATGAAATTATATAAAAAGGGTCTAAATAAGCAAATGGAACTTAGGGATGGGATTGAAAAGTTCGATTTTAGAGGTTGGAGCGAATTTTAGAGGTCATAAAGGTTGGGGACTAATTGCACGAATTTTCCAAATGAAAAAGGAAACATAAGATTGTAGTCGGGAGGATTCGAAACTTTGTCTCCTAGATAAGTAGAAACTTTACCATCAGGCTACAAAGATTTATCTGCTATAAGCTGAAGTCTATTTATTTATTGCTTACTTCTAACATAAATAAAAACAGATTAAAATAAAAGGGAGAAGCTTGGGTGACACCCCCCCCCCCCGGGGGGCCCCACTTGGCTCCACCCCTGTGGTCATCACAATCCTGACATAATCCATTATTTTTAGGTTACTTGAAAGTATTGAAACGTCTCTTGAAGAATTGGTCCATGTAGCTAAAGCAACACAAGGCAGCGTGTAGTCTGTAAAAGACTGTATTCTGAGACAGATTGTCATTGTAGAAATAGATCATTCCATGTGTTTCTAATTTGTAATCATCAACGGAACTTCATTGAGTTCAAAAATTGCCATATGCATCAAGCGTATCCTTTGAACGGAACATCATAATGCCACCAGTAAAAAGAACAGAAGGGTAGAAAACAATGAATCTTGCGTGTAAGTCCATTCTCATATATAATGATGGAGAACAAAATTACACATGATGGCAAATAACACGACAAGAGAAAAATTTTCTCTTGAAATGTTTCCTTTGAAGATAATATTTTTCCATACTTTTAACACTTGTTCTGGCATCAAAAGTACTGTGATTGCATATTTAGAAGGGGAGAAAATAGATGTTTTCATACTATATATATTCCTGGGACATGGGAAAACAAAATCTAGACAATGATTGAACTTGTATTTATGCTTTCCTTTCTAGAAATGACCTCTGTTAGTAGAATGGAAGAGTTTCTCGAAAAGAAGTTCGAATTTTTTGAAATCCTGATTAAATTATGTAAATTTGATGTGCAAAGAATACATAGCTCTAAGAATAACGCTAGTCTTTGTTGTAAAACAGCAGTGAAGTTCCAGCATCCCAAACAGAATGAAAATAAAGATATATAGATAAACTGAATTCTCCCTTTGCTATAGTATATATTCTGACAATAAAACATAAGGTTGCAGTTTTGCTGCTTGAAAACAGACAGAAAGTCACCATAGCTAAATAACATACAATGATAAAAATGAAACCCTCTCCTGAGCGCACGGAGAAAATTAATTATGTTATTTCTAGGCATAAGTGATGTTATATCAGAAAAAAATGTGAACCTTTCAGACTTTACCTATCATTGGGTGTCCAATAAAAGAAAGATGAATGCGGATTTGGTGTGGTCTTCCAGACTAAATCTCAACCTGTTCAATATGGGAAATCGAAAGTGAAAGAGAATTACTATGGCGTTTATGATAAGAAAGATTCCTCAAACAAAACTATAATCCCTTCTAAATGCTGATCATTGTCCATTGACAAATCTCACCACTTCATATTGATATAAAAAATTTAGTTTGAAGAATTTTATGAAGTGGGAAGGAGTTCAACTCACAAACCCCTATGGATGTTGTTATCACACAGAGACTATCAGAATCTCTCAAATTATAATGATCAAGATCAGATCTACATAAACTCAACAAGAAAAATTTGACGGATCGTTCAATAAATAGAATTAAGACTAACAAGCTTTATTCCTAGTACAACTGAGGCAGATAACTAAATTTTGCAGGCATATATCTATCAACAAAATACCTGGACCAGGGTACAATTGCTGCTCAAGAAAAGCAACCCTGCTGAAAGAAGGTTTCCCCGAAAATTTGGAGACTTGGGAGAGAGAGAGTTAAATAACAATAGGTTGATAGAAAATAAGAAACTATTAATGATAAATGAAACAGAACACCTGATACCAGTATCATGCCACATAAAATGACACAAAATCCATTAAACCTGAAGAAGAAGCAACATACAATCCCATGTCGACACCAGGATATCTGACCTGTTGACAATGTTGCATAGGCTCCAGGTACCAGTCTATCGAACAAGCTCAATTGGGCATTTTGATGGGTATAATCAAACTAATTGTTCAACAGTTTTCTAATAACAAAGGCATTTATATCGACGTGGTGCAGAAGCGGAATTAAAATTCTTGCAACAAGAAGAAAGTTGAAACACTTGAAAGTTTCTAGAAAATAATTTGAACGTAATGAAATTGATTAAAACAGTTTAAGAAGTCTTTATTTATATAGGGAAAATAATATCCGAATTCTAATCGCTTAAGGAACAATAATTAAAACCTAAAAGATTAAGTAATCAAAAACCAAAAGAATAAAAGTCCTGGTATAAACAAAAAATAAGATCCTACTACAAGAATAAATAATTTTTATCTTATTAATAATAGGATTATCCTACATTACAACGTTAAGGAGACTTGGGCAATACAGATGAACAGACAACGACCTTCCAACATCTAACTAATGTTAACTTATACGACTTAAGTATGTCAGTCAAGAGGCAATATTGATGCTGAAAAGTTAAATTCTTGGAATGCTCAAAAGCTTTATGCCTCTAACAATATTTTTTTACTTATTTGCTTCGCAAGCTATTATTTCCAGTCTCAAGTCTCCTATAACACTCCCTTTTTTTTTCTATGATAAGATCAGTAGTTGATGGCATGTTGCATTCCAACCATTTGCAGCAGGGGAATCAGTAATTAGCTACGTTCGTATCTTAGTTGTTTGGAACCATGATAAATGATCCCTCAACTTTCAGAAGTCCAATGAAAATTTTCTTAGTATCTGAACAAAGATGTTTAAACAAGCTTATAAAAACCAATGTCCAACCAAATACCAAGGCGTAGCAAGTTCAAGAAATAAAAAAACAAAAATGAACTGCCATTTTATTTAATCATCAGACATTCAGTTTGAAAAGGACTCACTGGAAATTGATAAAAGAAAAATATGGAAGGATAAGGAAACAGTTTGAAAATTTATTAAGGACAGAAATATTTTTTCCACTTACCTGCTGACACCAACTGACGTTCCATCGGCAAAGTATGCTGCAAGATGGGATTTTGCAAGCTTTGTCTTTGCACAAAGTAATATTCCTAGCACCAAACTGAAAGGCAATTAAATTTAATTTATATAGACCAGGATCTTGAGAGAACGATGAACTCCAAAAAGATCAAAAATTCAAAATGGCATTTAGCAGGAAGAGAACAAAATGTGAAGTGAATACTGAGCACACTTATTACAGGTGTGTTAAGGTTCAATTGCATATATATCCTTTCAATTTAGATAGATAAAATAATGACTTCTGACGGAAAAATACATTTTGATGCATCATTTGTAGATAGAAAAATGAGAACTCAACTTAGTTTTTCAGCTATCAGTTTTGAATTTATTGACAGAATCTATCACGGGTGATCTTCCTTTGAAAAAATCTAAAGGTCTATTCTCTTTACCGTTTTCTGTTTTTTATTTTCCAAAACAGTGAAAACGTGTTCTCTTTCCTATTTTCAAAAACGCGTTTTTGAAAACAAGTTTAAAATTTACAAAGAAAACACAGAAGGAAAATTTCTCGTTTTGGGTTTTTCAGTTATAACTTAGATTTTGAGATTTTTTTTATTTTTAAAAATGGCAAAAAGAACACGTTTTCAACAAAACTCAAAATGAATTCAAAACTAAAAACACAAAACTGAAACACGAAGAGAACAACCCCTAATATTTTTTTATAACAGAGATAATAAAAAATACATTTTGTTTTCATGAAACAGCTAAAGAAAATATAATTTTTTTTTTGGAAACAAATCTAAAGATAGCCAAAATCCACAACATACACTGAATTGGGCCCTTGTTCAACTATCCTTTTTTGATATTGAAGTAAAGATAGAAGTAACCTTAACAACACAAATAATGAATATAGATTCCGCTAGCCAAAAGAATCTCATGTATCTATAAAGACTAACCTGATGTGCGCCTTCCAAGACGATGAACTGGAACATGATGCAGTTCTTGACAAGCTGATGAGGAGGTCAGCTTGCGTGAGCACCATTCAAGTTGTGTCAGGACAGTCCTCTTCTGGAACAATTTTCCAGGTAGAACTTGTAAACCCAAAGGTTTATTTAGAGCAATCTGAACACATTGGCAAAACTTAATATGATGTTACATGTAAATGTGATTTATAAATGAAATGGATATACAGTGTATTGAATTGCTGCTCTTCAATATTTCTGTCTAGTTATTCCATTTTCAATATATGAGGAAACCACTTACTTTACAATTCCTTGTGACGTGGAAATTTTCTGAGTTTTAAATAGTAATAGTTATAGATAATGCAGTTTCTACTTCAACATTTCTTTACATTTATCCTGATGGATGTCCATTCTTTTCAGAGGAAAGGGGAGTGAGAAAGCAAATTCATGTCAATGATCTTCTATAAAGAAAAAGTTCATTCCTTATCTTACTTTTTTCTTTCTTCTTCTCTTTTTTTCTCCAATGCTGTTTTCCTATATACACAACGAATAAACTAACTTTGAAGCTCGAAATGATTCAGAAACAAGCCACATTACCCTCTATATGAATAACTTCTGATTGAACATGTTCATGACTTTTGTGACATATTGAATCGTAAAATATAGACACGCAAATGTATTTACTTACCATATTATCATCTTCATATAAAATTTAAAGCGAGTTGCTTCTGGCTCTTGCCAGGGAAATCGACAATATATTATGAAAATACCAACATTTGACCCAAATAACACCTATAGTGGCCAAAACCTTGACAACTATGACATCTTCTTTCTAGACTCACCGGAGGCACCTCTATTTCTCACTTGAAACTTCTTATTCCTAAATATTTTTTGAAGTTCTTAACAAAATATGCTAGCTCTTCATTGATGCGGACATCATCGAGACTTAATTTCGACTGTTATTGGGCTTTATCATTTATGTTTTCTATTTTTATTGTTATCGGGCTTGTAGTAGTGGG
>CAIGRP010116446.1:0-13067 GCA_903798385.1 Fraxinus cuspidata
CCATTAAAACATAACTCTTTTTTTCTCAAACTCATTTTCAACCACACATTTTCACAATAAAAATATTTTGCATGTAAAATCAAAACTTTTTCCACTTTTTAACCGCACATACACCCAAAAAAATCACTATTCTAAAACTTATTTTTCCCCATAGTGGGGCTCAAACAAGGGCAAGGTATCTATACTATAATGAATTCTTACAAAATTGAGCGACATTATATTTAGTCCATATTTGGTGTAGATTAAAAGTTGATAAAAATCTCAAGTCATAGTAAATAAAATTCTTATATAGTTCATGGAATCGTCCAAAACTTTTATAGAAAATTATTTAAAATCTGATTTTAATATACACCAAACTAATGCTTATTATTTACATTATATACTCTTTTATTTCAGCACTGGTAATTGAAAATTTGGACATTTATTTCAGTTTTAGCATCGTATTTAAAAGGAAAAATTGCTCTTTTCTTTCCCAACATTTCACTAAATTGTAAATCACGTCCTCATTGATAGAATCGAAAAGAAGCTATCGTTATCTCACCCCAAACGTTATGTCATTTTTTCCACCGCATTTGAGATTATAAGGGGCAAACTTGTCCATCCACTAAAAGCTTCCCTCCCTCTCGGCAAAAGCAGCACGGTTTCGGCTATTATTTCTTGTTTTTCATTAGCTAACGTTGAATGGATTGCACTTTTCAAGAGAAGGCCAAATTGTACGCTCTTGCATTTAAATGGTCCTTTTTGTTTAATTACTAACGAATTAGTTAATGTATTTTTAAAGCCAACAGTGAAGGGATTATTTGTTTTTTCACTAAACTTTAAATTTGACAAAATTAGGTTAATTATTAAGCTATTAGCAGCCTAATATTTTATTAATGTTGTAGGGGCGTTGAAATCACTCAATTACCCATCCACCAAATTGCCTTTAAGTAGCTTTGCTGCCTTGGCTCCTTCTATTGGCCTCTTTTGGCCTTTAAACCACTTGTCGTTAAAAATTATTATTGAAATATACTGCTTAGGCAAGTCAAAAATGAAAAAATAGGTTAGTGAAATTGAATTTTTACTTTCATTTTTTTTTTTTGGTTGAAAACGAACCCATCCAGTTCCTCACAGTTAAATTTAAGTAAATGACATTGTAGATAATAGGTGATTCATGGACGTTTTAAATTCTCGAGTTGTATATCAAATTTGACGTGTTCACCGTACGTTACAAATGTACAAGTGTCTTGTCAGATTTAAAAGTTTTTCTTATAAAAATATCTATTGCATTGAAAATTTATGTGATCGACAATCTTTTATTAATATATTAATTGCATTATCTTTTTTTATAGGAGCACGTGTTTACTGTGTAGAATAAGAATCAAAATGGAAATTCCAAGTTGGATCCTCAAGCTACTTCCTTATTGATCCATACCCTTGAAGGTTTTGGTTTTGCTCTTAATAGAAATATATTGAATTGCAAGGAAGCACGAGGAATTTTTCTTCTATGTATTTTTAAGGAAAAAATCTTCCTTCTTAATTTTGATATTCATATTCCTGTAGTACTTTGATTTAGTTAGAATATATGCACATGATATGACCTTTTTATTTATAAGACTTTGCTTGATGTACAGGGAAAAGACATTCAGATTAATTACAGATGGTACGTGACACAAGACAATTGATTTTTATTTTATTTTTTCAACTCTCAATACAATTTTTTCACTTGGCTCACTGGCACTAAATCCTGGCAAAAGTCCTTATACAAATGGTTTAACCCTTATTCATTAACATTTGATCACATTTAAGAACACTTCTTATCCATTATTACCATTCAGTTACCACACTGTTCAAACGCTTACCTTTCGAACAAACCACAAGGTTATTTACGTAATATCACTCCAATTCGCGGACCTATCTATTCTAAACTCAGCTGAAAATTCACCAGACACCACTCCCCTCGTGGCCAACACGCGCCGTCCATTGAAAGTATTCATTTCCCCCGCGAATATTCCTCACATCCCGGCTCATTCAATTCCACCATTTACCCACCCACCCCCAATAAAATATACACATATATATACACGCTCCTGCTTTCAACACATTATTCACCCAAACTATTTCTCTCTTTACTCGAGTGCATATATAGATGGGATCTGAGCTGATTTTCAGAGGGCACGAAACGCAACCGGTGGCGGATGCATACTCGCCGAAGCCGCCGAAACCGTGGCTGAGCGTGATTAGGCCGATTCGGTACATACTCCGGGAGCAACGCCTGGTGTTCGTATTCGTGGGCATTGCCATCGCCACCCTTGTATTCACCCTCCTCCCCTCCACCAACACCCCCATTTCCAAGTCGTACCTCACCTCCGAGTTGTCCCAGCCCCACCGGATCATCTATCAGAACGGCCATGTCGCAAGGTTCCCATCCTTCAATTCCGGCGGGAAAATTCCGCTGGGGCTGAAGAGGAAGGGTTTGCGAATCGTCGTTACTGGTGGTGCTGGGTTCGTTGGGAGCCATCTGGTGGACCGTCTGATTAACAGAGGCGATAGCGTGATCGTAGTGGATAATTTCTTCACCGGACGGAAAGAGAACGTCATGCATCACTTTGGAAACCCTAGGTTTGAGCTCATTCGACACGACGTCGTCGAACCTCTCCTACTGGAGGTAGATCAGATCTACCATCTCGCATGTCCCGCCTCTCCTGTTCATTACAAGCACAATCCTGTCAAGACTATCATATCCTTCACTCCAATACAATTTCGATTTAATTCTAATTTTTTATTTCAAATTATGTTAATGTTATTAGAATTAGGCCATGAATTCATCAGTGTTCCTTAATTCCGATTTTGCACAAGACAAATGTGGTAGGAACATTGAACATGTTGGGGCTGGCGAAGCGGGTCGGTGCGCGGTTTTTGCTAACGAGTACCAGTGAGGTATACGGGGATCCATTGCAACACCCACAAGTCGAAACCTACTGGGGCAACGTCAATCCAATAGGTGCGTTTGAATTCATCAGTTTTTCATTCTATTCGAATCATGATTTTTCCATAGGCGAAATAATGCCGGAATCTGAGACACGGGATCCGACAAAGCCGGCGGTGTGGCTCACGTTAGCAGGGCCACATGGCGCGAGACTAACGTGAGCCCCTGCCAGGCTATAAAGATATCGAATCGTACGTTCATTGGTTATAGATTTATGAAGGGTCGTCCCACGTGTAGTGTTGGTGGGGTTTATCACCTTTTTTACCTGGACCCGTTCTGCATTGTCCAATCAACTATTTTCTTCTTATACTCGCGTTTACATCTACGATTTATTCTAGTCAAATGCGCATCAATCTGTCGTTGCCTGTGTGGAAAATTGCCTTCAGTTTGTGTATAATACAACTGTTAAGTGGTAACATGATTGATAACACCCACATTTGGCTCATTTTTCATAATCGGTCGAGTTTTGTAGCTCATGTTTTCAATGCGAACCCAATGGGTACGAGGTTGGTGAGTGGTTTGGCAAATTTTGTTTGGTGTGTAAAGAAACGTGTTTCCAGTGGAGAGTTTGAGGCAGATGTGTCGTTTCACATAATGGAGACTGACCCTACACATGTGATTTGTCGGGGACAGGTGTTCGAAGCTGTTACGATGAGGGAAAACGTACTGCTGAAACGTTGACCATGGATTATCACAGAGGAGCTGGTGTTGAGGTCACTTTTCTTTTTTCTTTAAATAATTTTGTAGATTTGTTATTCAAGAATGTCTATTGAAATTTTATAATGTAATATGACAACAGGTGAGAATTGCTAGGATCTTCAACACTTATGGGCCTCGTATGTGCATTGACGATGGTCGTGTTGTTAGCAACTTTGTTGCCCAGGTAAACTTTTCTCCGACTGTAGAATTATAAAAATTACAATTTAGATTGCTAATCCGACCCCTAAATTATGGGGTCTATTTGAGTTATTATGTAGTTAAATCCTATTAACCTTTTGCAGGCTTTGAGGAAGGAGCCATTGACTGTTTATGGTGATGGAAAGCAGACTAGGAGTTTTCAATTTGTTTCTGATTTGGTAAAACGTTTTAAAATTTATTTTTAATTACTGAATCTATGTGGATTTCTTAATTACAGTTTTCGGAAAAAAAAAATATTTAATTTAAAAAGGTTAATATTGAATTTATGTGCAAGTTCTTGGAGTTGTTATGATGTAACTTACTGTGTTATCGTAATTACCATCAAGCGGATCGCATTTATTTCCTTGTTTCTTCCTCTCTTTATTGTGAAATGATATAATCCTAACGTGGGCCGAAAGGCCACTTTTGAAGTCTTACTTTGCCAAAAACAACTTTGATGTGATAATTAATGATTTTTAAGTCAAACACAGATTTTTTTTAAATTTGTTTATTTACTCTGGTCAAGGAAAGATTAACTTTATGCGTGTAAATGTTCTCAAAAGATGAGCAAAGTGAAAAAGAGTGCATATATATGAAATTTGAGTTCAAAAGACTTCTTTTCTATTAGAAAGTAAATTTTGATTTGATTTGGCAGGTTGAGGGGCTCATGCGCTTGATGGAAGGAGAACATGTCGGACCTTTCAATCTTGGAAACCCAGGTGAATTCACCATGCTTGAACTTGCTCAGGTAATCTCGCGGTTAAGTCTTTTCAATTCTACCATCCTAGAAGAGATGAAAATAGAAATGTAATTGGGTATTCCATTAGCAACGAGCAATACGATATTTAAATTCAGAGTGAACTGAGCACATTCATTACGTTATGAACAGGTGGTTCAAGAAACAATTGATCCTAATGCTAAGATAGAATTCAGACCCAACACAGAGGATGATCCACACAAGAGGAAGCCTGATATTTCTAAGGCGAAGGAGTTGCTGGGTTGGGAGCCTAAAGTGCCTCTTCGTAAGGGTCTCCCAATGATGGTCACTGACTTCAGTCAACGTATCTTTGGGGACCGCAAGGAACGTGGTTCTTCGACATCCTCAACATAATCCAGTGGCCTATTATTCAAAATTTACAAGAGGAAATGTACTGTAGGGAGACAAGTCCTTGTCCCCGATGCCGAACTAGGACAGCAGAAGTGCTTACAGAGGCCCAGCCCTGCCTCGCCTCGCCTCACCTCGACCCTATATTCTAGTTTATATAGTTTATATTCTTGGTTTTTGTCTTAGCGTTTATGTACCTCTGGAGTTCGCCTTCAATCTGTGTAGACAGGTTTGCAGCTACCTAAATAACTTGACTGCTATTTTTTTCATGGATTCTGCATTGGCAATGAATCAGTTTACCATTTCAGTGTTGCTGGCGCACTCAAAATAGTTTCATCGTTTAGCGTATTAGTCTCATCAAGATCCAGTAATTTCTACTTGTAACTGTGTTTGAAGATGTGCATTGGTTTATTACTTGCATAGCTCGAAAACATGCAAGTCCTTTCCTAAGCATTCATGGGAAAAAGAAATCCGTTCATCTTATGTTGCCTGCATTTGGTTTATGTTCTATTGCTAATTTCCTAATTGCAAACCTAAAAACCATCTGATTTTCGTCTCACCCAGACCCAAATTCAAACTAAATGCCAGTACAACTATAAGAATCCTATTTTTCATCTAATCTAAAAAAAGTATGGTCAAGTTTATTAATCCCTTATAGAGTAATCCAGTATATAGTGTTTATACTACAATCTATTTTATCATATATTCGGTATTTCCTAAGATCAAGTATGCAGCCAAACTCTTATTAGAGATTACAAGAAATCAGTAAAAACAATAATCAGACAACCAATGGAACATCAAACTGAGCACATAATAACCAGGCTGATAGGAAAGCTAATGCAACAGCTCACATTGATTTCATCTTAATTTGTTGCATAGAAACTACAGATTCATAATTCACGGTGATAAAAGACTAAAGTCTATCCAATATATATTAGGCTAATAAACAAGAATAATTAAAAATTCCATGTCATAAATCAACTGCGTAGTAAAAAAGAACTTCAAAATGATAACCATCAGCTAAATTCTTCCAGAATCAAAAGTAGATCCACCCCTTCCTGTATGGGCTTGCTACCTGCATCATATGAAGGCATTTAGCATACTACAAAAGCACCACAATATACTATAGCATAAAATGATAATGAGAAATGATTGTGAAGCTGAAAATGCTACAGTGCACCTTAAATCATTACTCTATCAAGAAACAAAAGGCAGGTTTCCCAGAGATCCTATGTGCGTGTGTGTGTGAAACCATGATATTTTCCTTCAGTTGTAAAGATAGGGGAACAGGAAGGTGGGATTTCGGAACATAGAAAACCAATTAGACATGACATGAAGAAGTTGGGTAATGAAAATGGTAAAAACAAATTGGATGATATCATACTAGGGAAGATAGTTTGCCTGAGCACTTAATTGCAGGTAAACGTGTTAAACAAATGCCTATGCATAGGGAACTGAGATAATTCATGGTTTGAGTAATTGAAGAGGTTGTGACTTGTGAGTAAATCACAAGATAAGCCAATATTATGGTTGTAATCAATGTCTGTATCCACAATCACAATATTTACAATCTTAAGAGGTATATATGCATTTACTATGAATGATGAATATCTATAACTCCTACCCAGGCTGAAGGGAGCAAACTCAATTAATCAGCAACGACTGCAAGAAAAGATAGGAGGAATCCAATCAGCATTCGACAATAAACACCATTAAATTATTTTTACTCAATGCTGTGAGATGCAAGTGTGCAACTGCAAGTTATTGATAAAAAAATTTAGGTGATGAAAATAGCTTGACTTCACTTGCTAAATTGCTTGATGTAAAAACATAAACAAAAACAGATGCCTAGGAATTTAAAATTTCTAGCAAATATGAATCTTTTGATATTCAGTCAGATGAAATGCTTGAAATAGGTAAGGCATAAAATTTCCATACCTCTTACTTGGGATTTCTGAGGACAATTATAACTGAATCCCCGCGAAGGAACATCTTACTGATAAACCTGTCCTTGTTAACTGGAAGAGCTTTCTTCTTGCCTTTGCCAGTCTTTGGCACCTGTAAAAAGGGCATAAAATTACGTAAAGACACCACGAAACATCAACAATTTTAACTTAGCGATGAAACAGAATATTAGAATGAAGTCAACATAGAAAAGAAAACTACAATACTCCAGCAAAATTCCTACCTCTGTCCACATTTCCCGAACATTTTCTAGCACCATGTTACAGTGGCGATCAAACGCCCTCACATGGCCAAGAAGCTTTTTGTTATTCCTACAGTTGACAAGGACCTAGCAGCCCATAAACAATTAGCGCATAAATCTAGGAGAATAAAGGGAAAAAATTTTAAGATGCACATAGATTCATATGAATTTAATATACATAGTTTCATATGAATTTAATATCTTCGATTTACCACCACCAACACCCTCAACCCAAAAGGAACGGAGGGGACAAAAGAGAGGGATATAGTGAAGCTTGCAAATTACAGTACAGAGTAATAATAGGGATCTCTATCCTTGTTTCAAAAAGGTAATACCAGTAACAAATCCAGATATTTCAATAATTTACACAATTTAATCTGAAAAGAAGATATGATTCAAATGTGTATAGTAAGTGCATACCTGTGTGTTATTTTTAACACTCATCATTAGAACAGAAAGTGGACCAGTGTTGAACTCTTCTTCTTCATTCTTCGTCTGTCAATATAAGCTTTACGTAAGTAGATCCGATTCTAAAGGATTAAGAGCAAAAATTACATGGATTCAACATTGCCAAGGCAAAAAATGTAAATGGATTCATTAGATCTCACTACAAAGGCAGATTCATTAACCTTCATGTACAAATGAGAAATTCATGCGTCCACGATGCTAACATATGGATGTTAAGATCAAATCAAAGTCCATACCAATTTATAGACAGTTAAAAACAGAAATTAGAAGCACCCTTAAAACCAAAGAGCAAATAATATAATCTTTCTACATTTTCATAAAATCCAATGCATCTGCTTCTACAATACCAAATGTGCAACTGTTTTCCAATATAAGTACCATAACAAGACAACAAGTTACAGAAAGTATCTTATAAAGTTGGTGAAATTATAAAATCCAAGCAACAAAACCAATTTATTGCCCTTTGAAGGAGGTAGGGTACTCAACTCCAGAACTTTTTGATTTCAATATGATAGCCTAGATTTGTAACAATGTTTCCAATTTTCCAACGAACACTCAAAATAGGACTGATTTCCACGACCAAAGAGTGGATATATTAAAAAATTACCCTTATACTTTATCCAGTGCCATACCTAATGGCTACCATGATTGACAACAATCAATGTTGAAGTGCTGAGAAATGATGCCAGTTCTGAAATGTATCTAGTGTAGACACAGAAAAACCTTATCAGTAACTATCAAAAATTCTTAGCCACCCGCTGAGCAAGACAGCTACACAATGCATAAATACTAGGTTTTGATTAACAAGAACTAATTTTTGATGGTCAAAGAAGAAGTAAACTAAACCAAACAGCTTCGACAACTTTTTCGCCTTTTAAACACCTATTAATAGCCAAACTGCGATTAAAGGCAGAAGTAGAGAACACATGCGGCATAGCCTCACACCCTATTTCTTCTAGCCAGAAGAAAAATGCCATTCCCACATTATTAACATTCAAAGCAAACAAATTCGCAACATAAAATATACATCAGAGTCACAATGCTGTATCAACTACTCAAGTGATCCAGTAATAGCAAGTGCAGTGTCATCTAAAAATTTTATGGGAAAAATATCCAGAAGATAGTAAACAATGAAGTCCCGAGATTCCAGCTGGCATTTAATCCAAATGTGTAGAAAGAGAAATAAGACTACTTATGTCAGAGAATCTGATTTCAAACTAGTTTTGTTATTAAGAATCTTTATTTTTTTTATTTGTTTGTTTACAGGAGCACTAAGGTTCATGTTTGTGTTTATTAAAATCTACAGACTTTTGTTTGTGCTAAGTTGCTTGTAGACACAAGAAACCAAATGAAACCAAATGTTTAAGAACAATTTTGAAAGTATTTTTATGAACCAAAAAAAAAAAATCTTCAAGCAAGATGGGTGTGGAACTGGGATGACATATTCACAGAAGAATTTTATGATTTTTTGGGGGAATGAATAGGGAAATAAGTATTTTTGTTAGACACATTAGCTAGTGAGTTCTAGAATAATATTCATGCTTCACTCATTATCTAAAAACAAACTTGAACAAGCAGCCCAGCATTATACATCAGGAAATTATAACTATCATCATAAATAGAGCAAGCCAAAATCTGCTTATAAAAATATCACGAGAGCAGGAGAAAAGCAGAAGAGTAGTGTATATCTTACGGGGGCATCCTCTTCCGTTGGCCGACTGCATATACATGACCAAAAAAAATAAAAAAGACTGTTAATCACGGCCAAATTAAAAAACAGTAAGAACTACAGAAACACCAAAACATCGATAAACTCCGGTCCCTATTACAAATAATGAATAGTTCATCCCTTAACGCGCAGTTCCAAAATTAAAATTTGGACGTCCTATAAACAGTCACTGGAGTCAGATAAATTCAATCAAGGGTTTTACTTACCAAGGAAAACTAGAAACATATACACATAAAAATTAAAGTAAAGTTCCAGTTAACTGACCTCATCTTCGACTGAGTTCAAGAATTCAGAACTACCAAAAAAACCTGCAAAAAGAACAACGATGCCTCATTTTCGAGGGAACAAAACTAGAATTTAAAAGGAGAAATATGACAATAACGAAAGAAACCGATGAAGATTCCGAAGAAAGACCGAACTAAGAGGAAATCAACAGGAATGAAGAAGTGGAGAACTTACCAGTTGAGGCTTTACGAACTAGGGTTTTGGTGAAGCCCCAATTCCTTCACAATTCGAAGGCGTGATCGAGAGGCGCTCGATTCGTACGTGTGAGAATCTATGGGTCAACTCTTTAAGAGACTCCCAACATTTAACCATTTGAGAACCATTTTATGAGAATTTATTTTTCTTACATACTTATTTTCAATTACATAATTTATAATAAAATAATATTAAATTTAAATTTAAAATTCTTCTTTATTTTTTAACTATACATTCTCTAAAAAATTATTATTAACAAATATATTCTCTCAAAATATGGGGCTTGAACAAATCTTCATATGCGTAATAGGTATATCTTTGATATTTGATTTTTACATTAATATTCTCGACCTTTTATCACTAAACAATTGATATCCCCATTAGATAGAAAATATATATGGCTTAAAATCTCTCCCAAAACGAACACTTAACCCTCGTTTAGTCTCCATCATTTTAAATTTTAATAGTTGAAATAATATTTTTGAAAAATGTGAAATTAAAAAATAAGAAAAAGATTTGATATTATGTGTGATATTATTTTATTGAAAAATATATTATTGATGAATTGTAATTTTAATGAGAGTCAAACATGACCTTATTTATATGCTAAATGTCTGTATAACTAAAAAGGTAAAATTGTTCAAAAAAGATTTAACCTTTGCTTGATTTTAATTATTATAACCTCTCTCTAACATTTATTTTAAACAAAAAAATCTTGAAAATCATTTTCCACAATTCCTCATAATTTTTCCTACTTTTTTATCGCACATTCACAAAAAAAAAATAATGGTAAATTGCTTTTTAGAGGATCAAATCAAACTCGAGCTTGGTTTTTGCTTAGAAGTGAAAAATGATTTTTATGAAAGAATGTGTAATTTAAAAGTAGAAAAAGTTATGAATTTAAGTACAAAAATATTTTGTCGAGATAATGTATAATTAAAAATAAGTTTGAAGAAAAATAATTTTTAAATAAATTACAACTTCACTAAAATTCAGTTTTTTCTTTTAACAATTTCAAACTTTCAGACATCACTGTGGTCATTTCAAAATAAAACTTTCGATTAGGTGGGATACCTGCACACGATGTTAAAAGATAGGAGGCATAATTGCAACATTTATGAAAAATAAGGGGCCCACTAGTAATTATACCCCATCATGAAAAGTTCATATAGAGCACAGCACACGATGAACGGTGCTTTGTTAACATTATGGTCGGTACGAGTTCTAAGCATATGGGCCATGGGCGTGCCCATTAGTGCTTATCGTTTTGGCCCATGGACCTTGCTATATTGGGCCTCGATCCTAAAGTCATTGGCTGCATGCCCTTTTTGTGGATTCCTTCTTTTGTGGATTTAAAATGTTATATTCCATTGCACCGTCGGCTTTGAGAGCTTCGGGTTAGCTCGTATTAATACGTATATTATTTAGACATGTTTGACAATTATTATTCTTAAACTTTTTTTTATATACTTATTTTCAACCACACATCACACAATAGAATATTTTGCATGTAAACTCAAAAATATTCGCTACTTTTTAACCACACAATCTTTTAAAAATCATTATTCAAAAGTTTATTTTCTCCAATAATGGTTTTCAAACTCGGACTTAGTTCAATTTTGATTCTCATTATTTTTTCCTAAATTTATTTCAATCACGCTTCCTTCCAATAAAACGATTTTTAACCATGGTACGTGTATATCATGAATAACATTAAGTTTGATATTCTTGAATGTGAGAGCAATTTACACCATTAATTTTAAAAATGTCCATCCCATCACTTACTAGATTCCTTCCACCTAAAGGGATGTCAAATTTGTTGGCAACTAATAATGTACATCTAGCTTTATTCAATAATTTTATACGTAAATTCAATTTTTTCTCTATTTTTTAGCCACACCTCCTCAAAAAAAACCAATATTACAAAATTTAATCTCCCCAAAAAATGGAGCTCAAACAAACTCTTAATTATTGTTTTAAACGTGTCATTTATGTGTAAGCATAGTTAATTCTTTTCAAAAAAGACAAATATGTGCATAATTTCATTAGATGATACGTCGATAAGACTTGAACTCAAGACGTTTACTCGCTCTAACGTGTTCTTGAATCACTTAAATATAAAAAATTTAATCGTGTTAAACCATTTGGTGTGTTAAATTTCAATCGTGAATCATGGTTAGGCTGCCACTTGCCCACTTGACATAATAAATTCAACACGCTTTAGTGTCCCATGTGCATATGGACGCATAGAAACATCATTTTTATTGTTTGCTATGGATTATTTTTAACTAGAAATTGATTCTTTCTTGAATATCTTAATATATAGATATGTCGATTATCTACGTTGGAAACCAACTGGATGCACGAAAAATGACACTTTCCATTTGGTGGAGACTAAAATCGAATTTTTAATAAATTTTAATAAAAGTTGGTGAATTGTGTAGTTATAAAATTGTGCGTCCCATAAAATATGTGTTTAAAATTAATTAATTTAGATTAAAATTCCAATTAAATCTGGCTAAATATGGCAATCTAAGATAAATATATCAAGTAATCGCTGATTAGATGGCTTTTTTTAATGGCTAAAACAGCTAAGATGATCATTAATTTTATTTTAATTCATAAATATCTTCGTTACTAACTCCTACACGTCAACGGGATCCAACGAGATTCATGTTTCCCTTTTTTTTTTTCTCAACTACGACTGGCCACAATATGATCATAGAAAATAGAAAATATTGTCAATTGCTCGGTCACTTGTAAATGACGAATAAGATATTCTGTTTGTCAATTGATGCACTAATATTCTGTTTGTCAATTGATGCACTAACTCAACCTCCGTTATAATTATAATTTATTTTTCTCTATTTTTTTATTAATTACACATTTTTTTAATAAATAATATTACACGTGATTTTAGAAATTTTTATTCCTTTTTAACCATACAGTTTTCAAAAAAAAAAAGACAGTATTTCAACCCTTAAAATTTCAAATAATGAGCTAAATATAAATTTCTGTTAAAATGGACAATTTTGAACCCAAGTTGTTGAAATTTTGGCTATTCAGATTTCGACTTGCTGCAATTAATTATAATTAAGAATTAAATTATAAGCAAGTTGCACATGAAAGTGATGCAAAATGAGTGATCAAATTAGGTAACATTTTATGTTGGAAAACAAAGGCCCACAGATAGGAGAACCGCAGAATGTTCGGG